>JAOBYE010118893.1:0-19274 GCA_025403585.1 Parazoanthus swiftii | reverse complement strand
TAGGTGCAAGTGACACAAATAAAGCTTCCTTTCCTCAGTTGTTGCCTCCTTGTGTCCTCTTTGTACTTTCTGGGGCCTTTAGAGGTGACAACCGTTCAGGAACAGCCGTTCTTGCCTTTCTCTTCCCCAATCCCCAACCCCTTGACCTTCGCGCGCCACATAAACATTTTCGGAAAAAACAACAACAGGAGAGCCGGCTAGCAGGCTACCGAAATGCCGCCGTGGTGAATTTGTGAGTCTTTTTGACCGCATCGGCCATTTACAAGAATTAATACATTTTGTACTGTTGGAATTTCTTAAACGTATAAACCACTTGACAGTCGCAGTGTTAAGACAAAACATGCACTTTTCTTTGAAGCCTATCTACAAGACATTTCCTCTTAAAAAAGCGAAAATCTTAACTTTGAATTACGCGGAATCGCAATTTTTCGAGTTAGGGTTTGGTTAAAGTTGGGTTTAATTCAACAAGAACAGGTGAGTAGCAATTTCTCAGAAATGAAGTTAGGACTGGAACCGTCTACCCAAGCGGTACCGGAAAGCAGTACTAGTGCTACTAATGGTAATTTTACAAGAACGAAAAATCATTAGCGGGTACAAGTTCTTTAAGTGAGATAAAATTACTTGCAATGCGCAAAAAAAATAGTGCTCGGAAGATTGTTAAAGATGAACTGGGGGAACGTTAGTGAAGACGGACCCAGTCCTTTTGTAGTTTCAGGGGTGGCGAACTTCACGAGTTCAAAATGACCACTCTTTAAGTTGCGCGTGCAAAATTTATATCAGCGCTAATAATATGCCGATGAGCGCGTCATAATTAATACGAATTACAATTGTTACATGACTTAATAAGGTTGCGAGTTGCTTTCGAGGATAACTATTTTTGCGATAGAGCCTTTGCTATGGGTTGAAGAACACAACAAAATAGTATTCGCCATTTGGCGACATGCTTTTCAGTTTACAGCGAGCATGGATCGTCAAATCAGTTTGACAGTTGACGGAGGGTGGGCGTGGTTTGTTTGTGCTGCGTGTTTCTCCATCCAGTTTGTAGTGTTCGGAATAATTCAGTCATATGGGATCATATTCATTGCGCTGCTAAAAGAGTTTAAATCTGGAGAATCCGAAACAGGTAAACGTTTCTTTTCGGACTGTCTTCTGTCGTTTTTTAGAAGTTTTTCTCAGCTCTTCAAGTTATGAAATTTTGAATTTGAAACTGATTCATTTACCAAATTGGCTTATGAGGTTGCCAAATTATGTACTCTGTTAGTTATAATGAATTGCTGAAACTTAAAAACTGCACAAAAATAGTTAAAAGTTAAAAATATATATGCTTAAAAACATACCTAAAAAAACAAGTCGAGTTTGGTTTGCCATGATTATTTACAGTGGGTTCTCACCGGCTCCAGAAAACTGGTCGAGAAATAGAGCGGTTTCATGTGAGCTGTAAAATTTTAGTTTCTTTTGTTAGGGACACCAACATGGCCACCATACCCTTTGTCAATTGATTCCCTAGGGATTGAGTGAAAACGCTCCAGACATTCCCTCTTCCAACTCTCAACCTGCATGGGAGGGCGGGAGTGTTTTTGGAACTGTACTTTACAGAGTCGTCAGGAATGCGCGTTACACATGGGAAAATGAGGTTTAATATTAATTCGCCTGTCTTAGTCTTGTTGGGATCACATAGGTATTGTGCGCGTTACACTTAAATAATACGTCGAGGAATATTCAGCAAAACGGTACGTTCACTGATTGGTATTGAGCTCTAAAACGCACGGATAATTTGAATCAGTATTCGCCAACGAAAAATTCAAGATAATCCGCAGGATATGCTACGTTATCCCCAAGTAGTGCTCGTGTTTTGCGATGGTGAAACGCGACTTATTTTGCCGTGGCTGAAGTGGGTTTTCCATATCTAGTATTTTTAGGGGGTATTGCTTACACAAACACAACAGTATGCAATAGTTAATAAATTAGAAAACATTTCCGGGTTATCTCTGAAAATAACAGACGGCAAATGTGGCGTTTAATTCCGTTAACTTCTGGGGGCGCCGCGATACTTCAAGATGGGCACGTTAAGGCTTAGAGGTGCGGTAACGAGCAGCAAAATCGTGCAACTCGTCTCGCAACGAACTCGAGTGGTAAAACGTGCAGCATTTGGAGGTTTTGCTGCAAAAAGTAGAACGGATTTCTACTTTCTGCAACACACGTTTGCAACTTGCAACACATTTTTGTTGCGGACAGGTTTTGTGCTAGGGATGGAAAACGCACAGCTCTGCTGTTCAACTTGTTTTGCAGCAATGTTGCGAGACGAGTTGCAAGTTTTTGTTGCTCGTATTTCCGTAACTTAATGAAATTTTATATCCATTTTAAATGATAATTTCCATTTTGTTTCAGCATGGGTCGGATCACTTGCATTTGGCTTTATATTTTTCAATGGCCCAATGACGACAGCTTTGATAGGGCACTTTGGTTACAGAAAAATAGCCTGCCTTGGAAGTCTGATATGCTCCATTGCACTGCTTGCCACTTCATTTGCTACCAGTCTCTCCACCATGTACGTGACCTTTAGTCTCGTTTGGGGCTTGGGCGCTAGTTTCTCCTTTTTTCCGAGTTTGCTGGTGTTAAGATTTTATTTCAACCGAAAGCTCTCTCGCGCTAATGGAATCGCTATGGCTGGCTCAGCAGCTGGAACTCTATTGTTGAATTTAGCAATTGGAAAAATGAACGAATCTGTAGGATGGAGGACATCATTGCGCGTACTCAGTGCCCTATCCGCTGGCTCGTCATTTTGCGGATGCACCTTTCTACCACCGCCCGAAGTTTGTCCTGTGGCTAAGCAGTGGGCTCAATATTCGAAGGTCAGAAGATAAAGGATTAGCACGAATTAGACAGTTTCATGCATGTGTTTTCAATCTTTTACAATTTTGTAGCAGTAATCATACTATTTCGAGTTCAGTTTGGAATTAGTTTGCACGAGAGTGTTTTCAAAAGTTCGTCAAAATTGCGTGAGCCCGGAGGGATTGTAATTGAATTTTCCTTCACCGTTGTCATTGAATCTGCCGTGTTTTGATTGGTTTATTGATTTTCTATTGTTTTTAATCCAATCAGAATTGAGAACTTGAGCTTGTAATTGCACAGAATTACACATTTTTGCACAGAATTACAATGTAATTGCACTGCTCTTAGCCAATCAGAATAAAAATTTTTCTCATGTATATGATTAGTTAAAGTATCTAATATTTATGAGTCAGTGTGTGTGAATGTGTGTGTGTGTTTGTTTGTTTATAACAAAGAGAAAAAAAGGCAGAGACGCACAGAGACAGACAGGGCAAACATTACACACAAGCACAGTTAGAGCTCTCGTGTTTGTATTTTGTGGGTGTTTGTGTTTAATTTGTACACAAATACGTGTGTCTGTCTGTTCAAACCCAACTTTGTTAACTGTGTTTGAAACTCCAAGGTCAGCCTTTGGAAAAAGCTCAGGAGAACAGTGGACGTGAGGCCTTGGAGGAACAGAACCTTCCTCGTGTACTTGCTAGCACTGTGTTTCATCTTAATTGGGTATTTTGTACCCTACGTACATTTAGTAAGTATTCAAATAACCCTCCCAACTGCTTACCATTTGAACCTCTTGAGTTCAACCTTTTATCGTCCGGCCGACCGGATTTTCTTACCTCAAATACAAGCCGAGGAACTCTTTCCTCTCTCTTCGATCTCTTCCAAACGTATGTTTAGCCGAGGATCGCGCATCCCTTTTACAAAATGTTAATCTCCACATTCATCAATTACATTGTCATGCACAATACTGAAACTCACCTTTGTTACTTTTTTGCAGGTTCGGCTTGCGGAAACGCGTGGAGTATCTACATCGAAGGGGTCCTTGCTAGTGGGGTACTTGTCAATGGCTCAAATATTTGGCAAGCTGCTGTTCGGACGGCTGGCGGACCATCGCTGGTTCAACGAAGTTTACCTTCTCTTTTTCGCTGGATTTGTATTGAGCTTGTCCTCCGCCTGTGCAACTCTGGCTCAAGATTATGGCGGCTTGCTGGCCTTCGCGCTGGTCTTCGGATTTTTTGATGGTGGGTTGGTTGTGAATATTCCTTTGATTGCTTCCAACATTGTTGGCAGAGAACAAATGGCGAATGCGTTCGGAGGAATGTACGGTATCGTCTCTATACCGATGACTTTGGGACCACCTTTGTCAGGTATGTTCTCAAAGACAGTCTTCTATCTTGCTTCGCAAATCTTGCAGTCTGTCGGCTAAAAGCTCTAAATCATCCGTGTGCTTCAGGTCTTTAAACATCTGCAATAAACTCCAATGAATCCATTTTTTCCTGATCCAAATGCCTGCCATTTCACCCTATTTAGTGCAACCAAAAAAAGATTGGGGATGGGGGGAAAGGGTGGAGAGAAAAACCTTGCCCCATCTGTTTTTGCATATTGATACCCTCTTTATTCCGTCCCTTTTATATACAAATTTGTTGTGAAACCATTGTAGAATTATTGGCGACTGTTACTATACTTCCCGCACCCCAAGTCGAAGCAGTTTCCACAAAACACCCCGGGTTTCTCGAAATCAACAAACCTACACATATTTGAAATAGTCGATACAGCTCCGTCATTCTCTAAAAACCTTCGATCCGTTATATCTTCTTATCACCAGATATCACTTAGAAAACCAGTTTTGACTTACATCATTATCTTTCATCCATTTCAATATAAAATAAATGCATAATCTGCTAACAGCTATATTTGAAATTATACAGCTGCCCTTTACGATCACACTGGCTCTTACTCTCTGGCGTTCTATGCATCCAGTTCGTTTATTGCAGTGGGTATTTCTCTGATGTATGTCGTCCAGCGCCTTAGTCCATCAATAATGGTTCGAACTGAGCTATGGCCGAACAGAGAAATCGTAACCCATTCTCTAGTGGAAGACAATGCAATGAATATCCACGTGGCGGACACATTTAGCGCGGATGCACTCAGTGGAATGTGCATTGCTGACAATATAAGCTTAACACGTGAACGCGCGGCTATGGAGCTTGCGCAGACCGATGCCGAGAGTATCTCATTAAGTACTATTTTTCCCGTGTCCCGGATGTTATGTGATCCACTGAGTCGTACTAGCTATAGCGTGTCAACACAATGCTCTGATGCAACTATTTCTCTCATTGTTCCCGACATTCATGTAATTCCACCATCGGATAGCGCAAGCTTGAACAGTGAGACGCATAATTTTACGGGTGTGAATTCTCTTTCAAGCACTCAACTTCAAGCCTTAGGAGTTGGGGAGACGAGGAATGATAACGAGGAACTGTTTCGAGCTGCGTTAGAGAACCTCGCCAGAAAAGAAAAAGAAACCACTAATTCACAAGTCGAATCTGATTCTGCCACTCAACTGCATCTTGTTACCTCAAAAACAGGCTCTCTCAAGCAACAATCAAACTCAACATTGACTTCCCCCGAGCACCTAAGCATTGTTAGTACCAACGTCAATACTGAAATTCCAAAACATGTCTCTAAAGTTGGAGACAAATTAGGAAACGCCATCACCAAACAGCCTCAGCTAAACACTCAAGATCTGCAACACAAAACCAGCGAGCCTTTAATACAAGTTAACAGTTTACCAGTTGGAAACCAGGCTGATGATGACGTACAACTAAAACTAGTTCCAGTTCCCCCTGCTCCTCCCGACACTCCTCGTAATATCGTAGCCCCTCTAGTGGAATTGGGAGAGCCAGACATCATGCTCGACGTGGAGCATCTGGATCTCAGCCACCTTGCATCGACAAGTCACAGCATTCCCGAGTCCCTACTCAGCATCCAGGAATCTTTAAGAAGCCGACAAGATATCTCAGTAGGCAGCAGCATGCTCTTTGATCATTGCATGTTTACAGATTCTGCGCAAGTATCGGCCTTGAGCGAAAGGCTAGAAGCAGTGGCAGCTCACAGACGAAGTCTTGAAGAAGCTGAGATGACAGCGCTGTTGACGACCATAGATGGAGCTACTACTAATAGTCAAGCCGTTTCGGAGGCGGAGGAAGAGATTCTCCAAGTGCGAATTCCTCCCCCTCCTTCCAGCAGTAAAAGGAGAAGCTGCACGTCTTCTGTATCGTATGATTCTCCTGTTCCGGCCGTCATCGATCAAATACTCAGCTCCAGCAGCCTTTCACGAAACCACAGTGAAGGTGATTTTATCTTTGGTCTTCCTGAGGGGATCGGAAGCCCTTTGTCAAACCGTGCCACACCTTTTCACTTTGGAGTTGGTACTTCCGAAAATGAACAAGAGAAAACGAGAGACGTTGTAGATTATCTTGGTCTTACTAAACCCTCCCTGAAGACTGATGAAAGCGGCCTTGCTTCATTCGAAAGACAAGGAAGTGAGTCGGCGTCATTCTATGCACCTGTTGTTGAAAACAGAGAACATGACGAAACGAAGGTAGAACAATTTATCGGTCTGTCCTCCCCACAGTCACCCATCTTCGAAACATCCACAACCCAGCAAGAACTAAGAAGTGTCAATGATCCAGAATTTCAACAAAGGGAAGATGTAAGCTTATCAATTGTTCCCAGCAACTGCACGGACGCAGCAGTCTCAACAGCTCCAGAAAGTACAGATCATCATATTCTAATACATCAAGAGAAATTTCCTTCGCTCGACGTGTTTGGAATGCCAAACATGAAAGATATACAGACTAACGACGTTGAAAACAACATCTCGCAAAATCAGCAATGTCCTTTAAGAGAAGCAGGAGATGACCTTCGCAAAAGTGCTTTGCCAGCAACTGTTTCTGTTCTTCCTGCCAAAATTAAACTAAATTCGCTCTCTTCTGGAGATATTGAGCAAATACCGAGTTCCACACCAACGGATGAAGTCTGGAGGAAAGATTATGATTTAAGATCAGACACTAAAGAAAGTCTATTGAAGCAGCAAAGTGGTTATAAAGGTACAACTGTCCCACAGGAAACAAACGCTGACATAGCTCAGACGACATCCACTATTGCTCTGCAGGAAGTGGATTCCATAGCTGATTCATTTGTTGTTGTTGAGATCATGGAGAACATGCCATTAAAAACAATGAGCTCTGAAAACGTAGGATCTCTAACGTGGGAACAAATAAATAAAGATCTGGAGTTACTGATACGGCAGGAATCATCTCATGCCATTGACAGGAGACCAGGAAATCAGGAAGAAGTCTTTAAGCAACTCCAAGAAAATTTACCAACCGCCCAAGGAACATCAAATAGTCCTGCGCCCTTACATTCTGTTATGGAATCTTTTCTTGAAACAAGTGTGCCAAAAGATGAAGATACCACAAATGCAGGAGATGCACAACTACACCACAAAGAAAGGTTAACTGCGTTAGAAACCGGCGTTATTGCTTCACCAACAAAAGTAGATTCCCAACCAAACAAACTGCCAGTGTTTGAACCCCTACCTCAACTGCCAGATAAGGAAGAAACTCTGATAGTTAACGATACGCGTGAATCACCGTCTGTGCTCGTCTCTCCTGAAGTGCTTTCTGAATCAGTTCCAGATGCTATGAACGCAACCGCTGAAGAATCCCAAGCTGCTCAAACACAACTGCGTTATCCACCACAAAGTAAAACTGCAGAAAACAAGACATTCCATTCAGACCCCGAGCAGAAATTTCAATCTGAAACTAAATGTAACGACGAGAAGAATGCTACTTCAACCATCGACTATAAGGAGAACAATATGAAAGGCAATGGTGGACTGAAACAATTAAGACTGAACTCAATAGTCCGTGTTTTTAACGAATCAGAAGATGACAGCTCAGCCGATGAAGACGCGACCAGTGCAAAGCAGGAAGTTCGAGAACTTGTTGGTGTTGAACCGTTGATTTCAGGATCTGAAATTCTGCCTAAAGAATACTGGAGAGACCTGGAACGAGCGCGGACCAGAAAGGGAAGACCTCTTTCCGGCTCATCTTCTGGTAGCCAATCAGGTTACTCGACTGACACTAGTTTCTCAGAAAGCGATAATGAAGGTGTTAACGTGCATTACGTCAAGATACCAGAGTTGTCAGAACCCGAAGATGAGTCCAAGTGATTCTAACACTGCAACAAGTATTCCAAGTAAATCTATTTTTATTACAAGTACCAAATGTTTGAACACCTTTTTCCCCTCGATTTAGTTCGCAGAAGCAAAAAGTTGCTTTGGAAAGGAATATTTTATTTTGCAGTAACCAAGCTGTGGTCTAACAGTCAATAGACCCTAAATGTTAGCTTTACTGATTGAATTTTATTTCACCTTAAACTAAAATTTCCCGAAATTGCTATGTGTATATGTAAAACTGTATCAATCTTTTTATCGAATATGCAATGTATTTAGTTAAAATTGTTTATTTAACTGATTTAATTAAAATCATATAAACTCAAACTCGTAGTAACTCCTATCAGGTGGGTGGAAGGTGTGTACATGACGTATCTCAGGAATTCCAAAGTATGAGCAAATCCTATCTGTATTCACACTGTCTGGCACGACGATTTGGCTTGGAACAATGTGCTAGAGTCTCAGATTATGAAAACAAAGCTTCTTTTCCAATATTTTTTGTTTTGTTTTCTACCATCTTGAACCCTGGGCCTGCCTCTTGAACTGATGCAAGTCACTAGTACCGAAAGCGAGCACTGATCATGAGGTGAAGGAAGCAACTAAAACTGCCCCTGTGAATTAACTTAAGTAACAAAAATTTGAATCCTTTCCTTCATCAGCTTTGCACTAGTAGATAACCATTAATTGAAAATGGTGGGCTCACAATCCAGAAAAGTAAAAAATTGCCAATTTATCAGTGCTCGTTCAACAAAACAAGAAAAATATGAGAAGTTGTTGACATCCGAAAACCCCTCAACTCAAAATAACAGATCACAAGTTTTTACTCATGCAAGATTTCTATGACTCGGCCGACAGGATATTTACATTTTAACTCATGGAAAGAAAGTGCAATCATTGAGCAATTGGTTTATTACTGGTAAATGTTATCTGCTTGCATACCAGGTGGCATATTGGACTCTAACTCGTAACCGTTCTAAGTTTCTTGCTAGGTCTAAAAATTGAAAATTTAATGAAAACTCCCGTCACTGACGCAAGAAATTAATCCGTCGTCATGCCACGTACAAGACAATGCAAGAGAAAACGTTTAAAGAAGAATGTTTTTAAATTCTCGGTCTTGTTTCTTTCAGGTTTCGCGTTTGACTACCATATAAGACTAACTTGACTATATAATTATGTCAATCATGATTGTACTGAAAAACAACAATATTCGTTTAAAGTTGACAATTTACCCAAAAATCCGTGCGTGCGTGCAGGCAACAGGAACTCGCAACCAGTCCCGACCGAGTGAGTCCCCGGTCAAAGATCCGGAGAAAGGACAAATTTCTCAAACCTAAAAACTAAAGGGACGATTAACTTTAGGTTTCGCTAGTCATTCTGAAATTTTTAAACTCACTCCACAACACGTTCATGATATACGGCGGACAAAAACTTAGTCCCGGTCTCTCGGGTTACTTTCTATTGTTAGTTTTCAAAAAAAGGGACTGGGGATACAATAAAACTTGAGTGATCGGTAGCTGATTGGGTGCGTGGCGTGAAGCAGTGCACACCTCACATTGTACAGGACTGAAGTGCGTGTTCTGACTTCCATACTCATCAATACTCTATTGCAGTCAGTTTCTACATGTTTGTGTGACATGAACCTGATATCGAGTGAATTAAGAGAGTCCCACAACAAATTACTGTCTGCTTGTCTATGTGAGTAGTAGGCCAAACACAACGTCTGTTTTTCTGACAAAGTAACCTGATCTTTATTTATCTTTGTTTCGCATAAATATAACTTTACATTGTCAAACGCAATGACAACTGTTTAAACTTTTGGCGACTGCAACGTCACGTTGTAAACAATAAATAGTCAAATTCTGGAACAAAGATACTTGTAATACCTTAACACCCATTAAATCCCTCGATTCTTCTTCAAAATAAATGACGAATTTGATTTTTGGTATTATTTTTCCGTGTATACTTGCATAAATAAAAATATGGAACTTTCAATGAATTTACCCCGATTAATAACACCAAATCAAAATATAGTATCAGTTGTAGATTCTTTACAAAAATTAGCGCTCATTTTAAAAGGAACATTTTGTGAATAATTCCAAGAGAGGCGCGGCTCTGTCGAAGTTATTTAAAATATGTTTTCTTTACTAAACAAACATTAGCTAAAATTAAATATAATATAATAATATAAGCCACTTATTCAATTAAATGACTCCAGTTTTTGAGAAAACCCGTAGCATATTAAATCCAGTTAACACAAGCAAACAGGAACGGAAGTAAAAACGGAAGCATAATTAAGTTATCTTTAAGTTTAAATTAACTCGACAGGCACAAACAGAAAGAAAGCATAGCATCGATTACAAGTGATTTTCTAACAGAGAACTGTATTTGTGGGCCTGAAAATGAGCAATGCGATTGGGTCGCTCCTTCGTTTCCGCTAGCGACTTTCCGGTTGACACATACCTTGGTTCGACAGACCAGAAGACTAAACGGAAGTAGAAGGAAATCTAGATAGTTTTATTCTGTTTCCACTTCCGTTCGTGTTTGCGTCTCAGTTCGTCTTGTGTCTTCCCTCGATTCACACAGAACAGAAGGTTATCATACTTAAGTTTCTGCTTAAGTTGCTAGTTAGAGCTAGGCTTTTGGTGACAGAGAAAACCAGATCACTCTGTGAACACTGGCAGTAAATATTGAAGCACTAAACAAAGCGCCAAGATTACTTGTTTCTACCTTAAATAATGGACTAACCTGGCAACTACAAATGTTTAGTAGGGTTGGCACCAAGATTACTTGTTTCTACCTTGAATGTTGGGTAGTTGTAAGCACATAAGCAAACTCAGTTCTAGGTTCCTTTTTTACATTGATTTGCCTCGAGAGAATGCTTCTTCAGCAAACATAAATCATCCACGAACAACAAACTGCATGTGAATTATCACCAAGAAATTAATGTCACGTTTATGTTCGGCGATATACTATCTTCCATCAGGTCAATATTAAAGCCTGAAATGAAAGCTTCTTTACTTATAATACATACCTCTGTCCGAATGGTACGAAAGACAAAACGCAAGGATTCTATGAAAAATTTAAAAATATTAGCAAGTAGCAAAATATGTATATATATATATACTAAACAAATTAACAGTTTTTTGTGCTAGTAGACTTATTTTTCTCATTTCTCTTCTAAATTTGTTTCTCGTTTTCAGGATTAAGATTTATATTCGTGGTTTTTGTAATATGGAATATTCTGCAAGATTTTCATACGAGATCGAGTGTTTGTCAGGTTTCCCGCAACTCGGGCAGCACTTTATATAGTTAAATAATGTAATATTCTGAAATGACGTTTTTGCTCAACATATAAACAGTCATTGTCATCCATAGAATCTCTAAGTCAAAAATCCAGACAGTTTTCAGTCAAGATTGAGCAACTCGAAATCAAAGTCGTGTTCGTTTGCATGCATCAATCTTTACAGGGTTATCTGCAACCGCATGTTCAGCACGGATACATATTTTCGAATTGTCTATCCTCCGACCGTGAAAGATTGTATGTTTTACTAGCATGTTCTTGCTCTTCCACCTAGCGCAACCTTGTAACTTGAATTTCTTGCGAGGTAACAAGGTGCTTGACTTTCTTCACAAAGCGTCGATATTCAAGTCTTAACAAGGAACGAACTATTAGGCTATTGAAGTCTTCATACTATGGTTTCAGGCGATTTAGTAAGATGTAATTCAGTCTGTGACAAAGTGTAAGAAAGCTTGTGCCAGTCGAACATTGCTAGACCCTCGGTGAAGAGAATACTTTTAGTGGAGCTTCTAGTTGATATTTCTTCTTGTTCTAAAACACTTTCCATTACCTGACTGTAAACATCCAGCGTGCTTAGATCTTTTATGCACGGTTCTGATAAAAGGGAAACAGATCCGTGTGTTAGAGATTTAGGAAGAGTTTTGTTCTGGACTGATACTTGATGGCACGGTTCTACACTTCCACAACAGTCATCTGTGAACGTTTCGTGAAGTTTATCGGCAGGCACGTTTGCACAGCTCTTCTTTCTGTCATGATTAAAACCGCGTGGAATATTCAGAGGGTTAAGAAGGTCTTCTCCAAGACCGCTGTCGTAAGCAGATGATCCCGAACTCAAGGAAACACGACTGTCCCGCGAAGATTCACTGATTGAGGATTTTCCAGAGTCGGAAACCAAGCTAGTATTGCTGTTCTTTCTGAACTGCACGCTATCTAGCGATTCTTCTCCCAGGGAACTTCTGTCACCTCGATTGCTAGTTTCGCTCATTGAGACCGGCTCCCGTTCATTTGTTATGTTAACACTCTCCTCTTCCAGGACTTCCATTGAGGAAAATTCCTGTTTGTTTATTTTGACGACTTCTATACGTGGAACGTCCCAGTTCGGCTCTTGGGCAAGCGAGGAGATACTGTTGCAAGAGGTGTGATTAAGATTACGAGTGAAATTGAAAAGACTTCCAATCGAGCGGGCCGTTGGGGTGAGTTTGTGGCTACTGATCTCAGTGTCACACTGTCCCGTGGCTTCTCTTTCCTCATCACATTGTTGTGACACGTTGTCAATGAACATGTTGAGGAAGATGAAGCTGCTTGGTCGTGAGGATTTCCCAACATCATATCCCGTCAATAAACGGCGCCTTTCTTCCAAGCTGACCGCTCCACCTGTTTCAAGATAATCTATGTGGGCCTTGCATCCGTTATTTTCACGATCGTCGTGTTCTGTCGTCTCTGATGAAAGCGCGACGTCAATCAAAGATTTATTGCAGTCGTCTTTCAGTTCATCAGAGGAGTTTGGTTTAAGCAAAGGAACCAAGAAGATCAGAGACACTCCCAAAGCGCTGAGACCACCGGCCAAGTAGAAGGCAACATTGTAAGTCCCAACTTTGTCGTACAACAAACCTGTAACGTGAATAAGTTTTAGGAGAAAAAATTGTTACCGGACGCTTTCCCTTAAGGATCGTATCGTCAAAGCATAGTAATATACAAAAAAAAAATTAGCCAGATAACAAACTGATGCAAAGCCATAATTATACTCAGTTCAAAGTAGCGTAGCTCGGTTTTAAAAAAATTTCTAAACACTTTGATGAAATTCTATAAAACAACGCAATGAGAATATTGTTTGTTTTGAATGGGCACAATAGCTCGCGTTTGATCTTTCAGAGTTGACTTTAAATTCACCTTTTGTGAAAAAAAAACAAGTTAAAGACATAAGTGAAAATAGCCGTGCAGCCGATGTTCCGTCATGCCAAACCCAGACAAGTGTAGTTGCTTTGTGCTACGAGAAGGGAAAATGTCGAGAGTTGCTAGAAACCTGGAATGCTAAACCCTGTCCCTGCCTTCCCTCCCCCGATCATTTCTGCTCCTCTTGAACAGGGCACATAAGGTCCGACTATTTCATTTCAACGAGGGTAGGGGTAGGGGGAACAGACACAACACAATAGCAGCTCAAAAGTACACTTACCCGCTAACGGCGGCCCTAATACACTCGGAATGGACACAACACCGTATAGGTGGCCAATGGCGGCGGCCATCTTGTTTTGACCAACAACCTGACAAGTTCCCATGGCCAACATGACAGAGAAACATCCATCGCACACGCCCACAACGATGACGTATATCACTAGGCCCCAGTACCTGTATGAACAACGAAACGCAGATTAGCTGGGCCGAGCTGGAGTATTCTGGAAGACTAAATTAGGTGAGATGCTAAGTGTTACCTCAAACATCGAGAGGTTTGTGGTCTAACGGCGGGAATTACCTTGGAGTTTGTGTCGCGTCCAGCCGCGGCGATGAGACATTAGTACATACAACCTGTTTTGAACAAATCATGTATGAAACGACGAAAAGTAGCCATGTTTATTGCATATCTTGTCATTGCTTACTAGTGTATTCGCATAAGAGTTTCAATCATGCAAACCTTAATTGACTATTTAATTGTACATTATTTTGTAATTTATACATGGACAGAGTAAAAAACGTCATGTTACTCAAACTCATATACGGGAGTCAATTGTATTGCTCAGTTTTCAGAACGATATCTGAAAACAGAGTCAACTGCACCAAAATTAAGACATACCAACGCTTCTTTAATATACAGCTTTAAGGGGAAAGAGAGATGAGTGGGGGCTGCTGGGAAGGGAAGTCTTGGGGCCAAAAGAGAGAGGAAAATAGACAGTCTCCATTCCTCCCAAAATCCGCTCTTAACTACCGAGATATTCAGTGTCTCATTATTACTACCATAGCTTATAAGAACTTTAAGTCCATCACATTAAACACAGATAGACAGAAAGACCGACAGATGGGTGTGTAGGTAGATAGATTGCAGACACCGGGTGGGTTCTTGTCCAGGCGATGGAGGGGAGGCGTGAATTGTTCCGTGCTATTGGTGCACACATGACTAGCTTAATAGACAGGCATGTTAATTAAGTTTATTATAGTCACACAGCTAGAACAACTAACACCGTCTTTTGGAAAATGTTTGTGAGCTACAAGGAATTGTATACTTCAGAACATTGTCCCATTTTTCTAGCTTTAAATTCCAGTCTATTGTATTGTTAAAAAACTACGAATTAGTTTTACTCTGCTTGATAACTTTGTTAATTAAACTGTGTAGCACTGCTGATAAGAGAACTAACTTTGTCATATTATACTAGTGTATAATTTGACACTTTTTCATGGTTCCCTAACCTGTACAACTGTTCTATGAAATGCAAAAAAGGTGTAGATGGAAACAAAGGTACTCACTCTGTGGCCAGCGGTAGTAGCGTGGTTGCCACTCCTTGGCTCAACAGAGCCACTTGAAGAAACGTGGCTGGGTTCACTCCGGGCAGATCTCCAATTTTTCCAAATATAATTTTACAGACTACCTGTGTGATCGCCATATATGCTATCAGCAAGGCACTCTCGGATTCAGGCACACCAATGTCTTCAGCCAAACGGATCTAGAAATAAGAAATAGAGACATCAGCGTTCACAATTCCGCTTTGACAACACAGCTAACGTCTACTTCATCAGCCCCCTTTACACTTTTAGGTGTACGTTAAACTACGTTGACTCACCACTAATACTCACGACAGTCCTAGACAGCTAGACCTCTATGTCCCGTCCGATCGGTCTTCGGGCCGGGGCAAGCAACAAACGCGAAAGAACACACAGCTTTGGTTTAAGTTAGAAGATTGGAAGTTGGGGCTGGTCGACTCCTTGGCACACGAGGCCAGGCTCCTCAGCAGTGACGTAGTTTCCAGCTAGTCCCTTACAAGCGTGTCAAAGGTAGTATTATTAGTGGAAAGATTACGGAATCAGGTGCTTTTTGGTAGAATAGCGTCATTACAACACCGTTACACATATACAGAACAATAACGCAACAAAGCTAGATCATTGGTAGGTACTCACGATCTCATCTACGCATGTTTTACCACGCAATGCACCATGGTAGCTTTAGCTGACCGTTTTAACTAGATTCTTCCAAGTTTCTTTCGATTCCAATTAATAAAATTGTCATAGTGAATAACAGCAGACGAAAACAATTAGTTTCGCCAATTGTTTTGTGGAGTAAAAACGAATGAATAACAGCAAACGAAAACCACTCAATTGCCAACTAGTTTCGCCAATTACTTTGTGGAGCAAACGAAAAACAACAAGTTTGGCCAATTGCTTATCGAGTAAAAGATGAGTGACAGCAAACGAAAAAAACCAGTTTCGCAAAATACTTTGTGGAGTAAAAATACATGCAATTACATGGAAAAAAGCATAAAAAGAGAAGTTATGATCTCAATATTAAAATGTGCGAACGTTTGCATGTGCTTCCTGCCGTCCAAATCCCGAATGGGAATCGAGACTGAAATATCACTGAAACATGTCACAAACGACAAATGGCTTCGGAGGATGCACGTATATGCGGCAAGCAAAAACACGTGAGATGGTTTTGCCAATCGAGAGACGCCTGGTACAGAAACAATACGAATACTGCAGTTGTACCAGCAAGTGAAGAGACTGAAAAGATGTGCTTGTATGTATATCACACTGTGTTTCAGAATGATAGCTAAAATGACTTCAAAGACAGGCAAGATTACCATGCTGGGCGGTATAACAGTGAACCAGTAGAAAGGTTAAAGACCAAGTTGTCTAGTTATATGGTTGCTTTGGAAAAAATCCACACTAGTCTTGGGTCTTTGGGACAGCGTGAATTGAAGTTTTATAAGAGTAATAAAATGGGAAGAGTTAAAAACAATAATGACAGGTTCAGATCAAATGATACCTTCTAAAGTTGAATAAAAGAAAACGGTAAAAGCTAGGAATGAGCCAAATAAGTGAGATGATATCCACAAAAAGGAACCGAATGGAAAAAACATCGTGCTGCAAACAATTTGTAGCACAATTAGTACAATGTACAATCTTTCAAAAGTCAAATGACACATAATTAGAAAAAAGTTGGTTTTCAGTACTTTAAGTGCCCCTGTTTTCGAATTTTGCTAAAAGTTGATTTTCCTGTAGAAAATTCAGTACTGTAAGTGCCCCTGTTTTCGAATTTTGCTAAAAGTTGATTTTCCTGTCGAAAATTCCGTTCAAAATCAAGTAGTCGAAGTGTTTCTGAAGATATCGCGAACTTCTGGAAAATTCGAGTGGGGCATGGAAATTAGTTCATGACGTCAGAGAAACGGGTTCTGGTTCTTTGCTAGACAAGAAACATATCATGTGCACGACAGTGACTTTTCAGGGACTGTTCTAAATGTTTGTGTGGCTGTGGACTACCGGAACGCAGCAAAACTACCGCCAAATCTTTTTCGCACGTCCTCTCTGACGTCACTGAAGTCAATAATCCGAAAACGACCCGTGCACCTTCTGAAAATACATTCAATTATTTAAATTGCCTTTTCTCAAAAACAAAACGTCAGGTCAAAAACAAATTCAGGATTGCTGTTTGATATGGAAAACCACTGGATTTTACTTTTTTAGAAAACAAAATTTATGTGTCATTTGACCTCTATGATGAAGGCCATGTAGGTCAAAGCCTGTTTTTTGTTTCCCAACTGGTCTTCCATTCATAGTCCACCCGTTAATTCATCCGTTAATCCCGTTTCCTCCATAAAAAGCAGTAAAAAAAATTAGGTGGACACTTAAATTTTAAAAATAATGGTTTGCTGCTATTCTATTCAAACAAGGTAAAACCCAGTATGCTTGCAGGCTTACAATATTGCGTGAATCAATGATCGCGATTAATCAAAACTTTTCCATGTTGTATAAAGAGCTCCATACCAAACCGACACTATTTCATACTAACCATCTATATAGTTCTCTAAATAACTAAAACGCAACACTGGTAGGCTAATATCGATAATTTAAACAAAAAAAGATGCCCTTTACTTATTATTCATGTGTGAGTTCTATAGAATGACGTTAGTGAGAAAGCGATAATGATTTGCTATTCCTGGATACATTTTCTTCACAGTAAACTAGCAAAGGAAACGATCACAAACCCTACGCAGTCTCATTTGGTCAGGTGGTAAAAGATGCCATAATTCATAGCCAACACAGGCTTCAAATAAGGTAACCAGACTACAAAAACGTTTTTATCGACGTAGCATTCAAGTAATCAACAATTGAGAAAACCTCTATTTTCACTGAAAGATGTAAGTATATACTGGTGCAGAAAATTAGAATAAAAAATAGTTGAGCAAAAAGGGTACGACTTTATGAATTACGTGGATTACTGACGTGCAAAATAAGTGATTTTTACGTGGTAAAACATCATAATCAACAACAGTTTTCCCGCCGTACCATTGTTGAAGAGGTGACTGTGGATTCAAAGAACATGGACTAAACTAACAATAACCATAATACAACAAGCCGCTTGATGATACAATGTTTTACCTTCTAGCATTGTGAATCTAATTATACCACCGCTCGCTAACGCGATACCAAGATAAAAATCCTATCTTCTCTACCCCTACAATTCCCGCATTGGTTGTCCAGCACTATATGCTCTAGAGTACTTACCAAGAACACAAAGGGCATGAAATAGCCGAAGTGCGCAAGCGCAATTCCCAGTGTCCACACAACGAATGCCTTGTTCCTCAACACGGAGGGGTCAAGGAACAGGCAAAAGAAAAATTTCAACTTGTTCATAGTTAGTTTTATCCAGTGTTTCAAGTTATGATGGTTTTTCACTGGCACGCAAACAACAAGTGTTCCTCGTTTGCAAGTTTTCTCTTTTGTTTCTTCAGAAGGAGCGTCTGAGGGTTTCCTTGGAAGATAGGTCAGGCCACACATACAGACCACTCCAAACACTATGACCAGTCCTCTGAAAGTCATACGCCATCCGTAATGGCGATTTAGATGGTCTAGCACGGTTATAAAGACGGGTGTCCCCACCCCCGACCCCGCAAGGCAAATGCCGTACGCGATAGAGAGGTGTTTCTCAAAGTACATCACAATTCCAGATATGGATCCAAAGTAACACAAGCTACACGCCACGCCTAGGAGAACTCCATACGTTATGAACATCAAGGGAAAGTCTTCAACAAATGACGTCAGCAGTACTGCGGTAGCGGCCAGACCGCTGCCCACACATACTACAACTCGCGGGCCAAAGCGTTTGATGAGGACCAATACGAAGGGTCCGCAGAAGAACACGAATGACAAAGCGATGGAGCCAACCCATGCTGCAAGGAACCAATCAAAAACAGGTCAGACATGTTCTTAAAAAGGATATCGCTTCAAAAAAGCAATCTATACGCTGTTTGCCAGAATATCCATTTCAAACCCAATTTTTCAACCAAAACAGATTTTTGTCTAAGAAAACATCATTCTGCGGAGTGACGATTTTTCCCGCACTTTTCTCATAATTTTACACTTTCTCTTTGCTATTTAACTGCAATATTTTTTTAAATAAAAGTTCATTCAAACAGCTTCCGCTAATTTTGAGTCACTTCGTAGTTAGCCGCGGGCCCTTAAAGCACCACCGCACCTCCCCTCCCCCCATTAATCAGAAAAACTCAAAACATTTGAAGTATATTCTCCTTACAGTATGAATATTAAACAAATTGATCGACTATGAGAAACAGATTCAAAACTTGTAAAATAAAGTCAATATTCTTCCAAGCAGTTTATAGAGAATCTGTACAGACAAGTGATGAGAATTTAGCAGTACGTCAGTTGCCTTTGTTGAAGGCTTACATCGGCACTGGCTAT
>JAOBYE010118892.1:0-34996 GCA_025403585.1 Parazoanthus swiftii | reverse complement strand
GGGAGGCCAATGGACCCCTCCAAGGTTTTTCCGACCTAAAATCTGTATAAAATGAAACTTGCAGTATCTGTAGTCCGATCTTGAACACATCTTTTGAAGTTGATAAGATGACGTCATCATTTATAATTTATGCAAAGTTATTTATGCAATTTGAAGCTTGCTTCTGAAATCGGGATTTTGTGACAAAGTTTGTTCTAACTTATCCTTTTTCATTTTATTTTTCATTATTTTTCATTATTTTCCCATTTGAGGCTCTTTTTAAGCGAATTCGCTGTAATTTTCCCTAAAACTTAATTTTCGAAAAATCCAAGATGGCAGCCAAGAAGGCAGACATGCTGTGAAACAACCGTTGCCATAGCAACAGTTCCTGATTAAAAACTTGATTGTTGTTATGGGAAGTAGTATGCTAACCCTAAGCTGCGTTCGCACAGTCTTTAACGTCTGACCGTTTGGGTTTACTTGTTAGTAAAAATATCTTGGTCGTCCGAGGAATTATTGTTAGTAAAAATATCTTGGTCGTCCGAGGGTTCACAAATTTTTAGATATTAAGTTAAAAATCATTGTATCGAGTTCTTCCTACACATGGGCGTCATTTAACGGAGCAGATATCACAAATGTATCTGTAACCGTTAACCATAGTGAATCTTGAGGCGGCTCCTCCATGAAAATTATGAGTTATGCCAAGATAGCTCGAGAAAAGAAACGTTGAGTATAGTCAGTTCCAAAACTTAAAGTCTTTTAATTGGATGAATCATATATGCAATTTAATCAGGCTACTAAAACACCTTTATTGGATGTTAAATAATTATAAATACAAAAGCAATATCGGCTACCTTTGTCCTAAGGACTACAGACTCAAGACTAGCGTCGGCAGTTTTTTCCGATCTGTTTCTGATAATGAAAGTAACTTGAAACGCGTCACTGAATACAAGTACCTTGGTGTAGTTGTGTTTAACGTAGAAAGCACATGCTAAATATTTACTTGGCAAAGTTGGCAATAGAATAGGTATGCTTGGTCGCGTGAGAAAGAACATAAGTATGCACTGAGCCAACAGAGTGTACAAGTCATATATTTTTACGTTACTCGATTATTGTGCTAGTGTTTGGAACTGATGCGGAACTGTGAACTCTTGTAAATTAAAAAAAAGTTACAGAGTTGAGCGGCAAGAATAATCATGAAATCTGATAGAAGTAAAACTTCATTAAAACATTGAAGATATCGTACCTTAAAAGTCAGGCGAGGGAAGCAAGTTTTCTCTCTAGTGAAGAAATGTATTAGCAAAAAATGCCCACAATTTTTTTTTTAATTTAAAAAAACGGATGTTTAAGTAGAACTAAGCGATAATCTTAGACTGCCTTTTGTAAAGTTAGAAAATACGAAGAAGACTTTTTTTCTATCATGAAGTTTATAATGAAAACTTGTAAATTGTCGATTTTAAAATTATCTAAAATTTGAAAATGTTTAATTAATTCTTTTATATAATTTTAACGTCGTTTCAAATATAATCATATTGTATTCCAATAATGTGACTTTCCATTGCAAATTGAAATTTTTATAGGGCCTCTATTGAAAGCAATTTTTTTTATCTCATTTCTGAAAGGACAGCCCTGATTAAATAAAGATACTCATCATTATTATTTCGAAAATACTGCTTAGATAAGCACTTGTGGAAACTGTTTGCGTAACTTTTCAAATATATCTGTAAAATGTCTTCCCTTAAGTGTCCACTGAAATTTATGTGGACGTGGAGGAATGTAATATCAGCAATAACTTAAGTATTGTATTGTCGTAACTCCCAGCGGCTGCGGTGCTTCACCAGTGAATTACCAAAATATGTGGAGATTTGTTGCATCTGCTCCCAAATGTCTCTTCCTTGGTTTGCTCATAGTTCATAGAACGAACTGGTTGTGAAACTCAACAAACTTCAAAAGGTTGAACGACCCGTGACAGTGCACATTCTTTGTTCAACGGGTGAGCACAAATATTCTTCCTGGATAGTTGCTCATATGCATTTAAATACCTTTTGTGTTTTGTGCACCGACAAGGCCAACGAACAAAAGAGATAGAGAGAACAACAACCTTTAACAAAGAAACTGGCATTGCTAAAACGCTAATGATTGGCGGTGGTATCATTTTAATCACATCATCGCTTAAGTCCAAGACTAATATAGTGAGACAACAAGGCAAGGGAGAATTATTGTATTAAGTTGTACAATCCATTGCAATAAAAGCAAGTAGTCGGCAAACGGCGGTATACTATTATGGCAAATAAGTAAAATGCATAACAACATGCTATGAAGTGGCATCTTCTGATCTTCACCCGGAGGTAAAAGAATCATTTTAAAAAGATTTTTTTCCAAATTTACTTATTTTTTTTATTCCTAGCATGTTCTTTCAACTGGAACTTTGGACAATCTTCCAACCTTACTTTTACTTTAAAGAACTTGCCAGTTTGCTGATGACCAATGTAGTACATGGAAAGGAGCGATTGAGAAGCGAGAAAAGGAAACCACTCGTGATGGTCGGCCGTGTTTTTCTATAAGTCCTGTTATTTAGATTTAAGACATTCCATAGAATATTTTTTGGACATAAAGCATAATTTCAAGATATATGCAGGATCTTCTGGCAACCGACGAAGATCTTTCAATACATGTACAGGAGTGTTATACTTAGACCTATTTGTTCCCGTAACTGATAAGCTTCAATATTTTTGACCCGATTTGGCAAAGAGATCAACAAGGTCTATGGTCTATTAAGCAATGTTATTGTGAGAAAGATCATATATCGAAAGGTAGTAGAGTTAGTTTAGTGTCGTTTTGTAAAGTCAAAATTTTAAACCTACTTTTAGTAAAGTGTTGATGTCCTTTCAAGCGGAACCTACATCGTCCGGATCCAACATAGCTAGTTCTTCAACGTTAGCTAGTTCTTCAAATGTTAGAAGAGAAGAGAAGAGAAGATTGACCACGTTCAGAAATGTTGGACGTTGATCGACTAAAATGTTGGATGCAATTAATTTAAGACTTAAGACAACGTTACGCATTTCAAGAATAACTCGATGTTTTATTGCACAAACACCAAGTTCATCCATAACTATTTGCATGGACAAAGCCTCTGTAAGTCAGGATTGCCTCCTGCTTCACAATTGATGACGTCAGGAATGTTAAGGTAACCGATACACTGTCCGCCCCATCCACCGCTGGCCATATATCCGGGATTGTCTCCATACTTATATTCTTTATTATCGTCGGAGGTGCAAGAGATTCCATTTGATTTTAAAATTTCAAGGGCACCTGAAAGGTATTTATTAATGCTGGTAATTTAATTATGATACTCTGACTAAAATAGTTAGCTTTTCAAATACATCTGAAAGAGAAGACATAGCGTGAAAAAAACTTCGTTGATACATGTATCTAATATCAAGTTTACAAAAAGACATTGGAAAATAAAAAAAAACACAATACAATTGACATAATTATTGAAATAGCAAATTTTCAGGTATATGTTTTTAAAGCCAAAATATATTTTCAAAATTTTAGACAGTAGCTTACAGCATTCAAAATTAAAGTACCGATAAAAACCTTGTCTATGGGATTTCGTTTGAGAACAAAACTGTTTTATGTTTTGTTTAGCACTCTGTCTACACATGGACGATGAGTTCGATATGTAATTACAAAATCGGCCAGTCTCCCAAAAATCTATTGCAATCCGAGCCCGATTCCTTACGTTTTCTTAACATAATTCGTTTCAAGAAAAGTCTAGTATGTAAATTTAGTCGTTGCTTTTAGTCCCAGGGACTTAGCGACCTCTTGCAGCAAAGACGATAACGGCTTTGAAGACGGCCGCTGAAAATACACTTCTTCGTGTTACCTTTAGCCTCAAAATAAGGCGGCTGCATTGGAGGCTATGTTACCTTTTACTTGCGTATCATCCGGGTGTTTTACATTTTATTTGCGTTAAAGATTTCGAGTGGCACGAACTGCAACCTACGTACAATTGTGAATCTGAACTATTAGGCTTTTTCACGTCGAAAGTAGGTTGTTCCATCCTATCTACATTTGGAAGTGATGTTTGCTTTACAAAAACCTATTCACGCTCACAATTTTTAAAAGCGTGTTACTATAAGTAATTACTTGTCAATAAAGTTACCATTCCGAATTTTTACTGAATTATGTATACAACAGTCGCGCTCCTTTTCGTTACTTTTATAAGAGAGCTTTATAGCAACGAGGACGTTACAAAACAACTGACTTAAATACAGAGTACAACAGCTTCACGTTGGAATGCAACCAGCTGGCCGTGTGGTGGTTATCCAATTTCGTAAATCATCAAAAGTTGACAGGTTTTAATTGCTTGTCTGATTTAGAGGAGTGAAAGTAGGTCGTAGGACTGGTCCGATCAGTCTTTGAAGTAGGATTCGGCTCTTTTGATGATGTCAACTTTAAATTATTGTATTTAGGTCTAATATAACTCCATTTACATACAAGGTAGGGTCAAAGTACGATGTGGGTCTACTTTGAACCTACTTACGATCCCACTGTGAAAGGCCTATTAACAAAGAAACTTGTTTGTGGCGTACACATTGTACTTTTTGCTTAAATGTGGTCACGTGTAAATATTTTAGAAACCCATTGTTTTGTATTTTTCTCTTCGCGTCACAATACTAACTGGTAAAAGTCCCTACTCAGGCTTATACATTACTTGCACGTGGAAACGCAACAAGCTGGCAACCTGGACGCCATCGAGGGCAACAGCGACGAAACATCATTGCTGATTTGGAGATTTGTATGTTGCATGCTTGTATCATTTCAGATTTGCATTTCGATTCTGCTCTTCCTTCCACTAACAATCTTTCACTTACAAAACAATAAAATCAAATGGATGGTAGACATCATTAAGGAGAATACAAGAAAGCCAATTTTTAAAAGTTTCGTTGCCATCTCGGATTCCAAAGGTCGTTTGTTATTTGAAAACAGAGGGAAAATGTGCACCATTCACTAGATACAATCTCACCCACCCTCTGGGGAAAAGTTATGTCCAGTTGCTGCACACAGCCGACGACTTCTTGCACACGCATCGTTACAGTTCTCTCCTTTCTCCCCGACAATGTATTGCACGTCTGCAAAAAAGAATTTCCGAATGAAATAACTTTATACGATAAATTTCAAGTAACTTGGCTTTTCAAGGCGACGAGTGCATAACAGCGGCATTGTACTAAATTAACAAAATACAAAGGCGAGTATTTTGAAAAAATACAAGACAATTACAATGAACAGTTATCATGAAACTAATTCAAGTACTATGAAAGATAATAAAAAACTCTCGGGCTTTAGTGTAAACTTATTAAAGCGAAATAAGTGTTCGTTACGGGAATTGGGAATTGTTCCTGAGCGCTTGTTTGGCTTAACAACTGGTGACTGTAAAAAGAAAGTTTATGATTTTCGTAAAGTTCATAACTGAAATGTGAAAAAATTAGTTATCTTGTTAAACAGATGCTCTTACCATTACCATTGTTAATATAATTTTTATTATTATTATCATTATTATTGTTATAATTGTTATAATAATAATAATAATAATAATAATAATAATAATAATAATAATAACAACAACAACAACAACAACAACAACAACAACAACAATAGAAATAGCAACAACAATATTTATTATTATTTTTATTAATATCACCACCCAATCATCACCATCATCATCATCATCATTATTATTATTTAGATTTAGCTAGCATTAATTCGAAAAATGATATACCTGGTGCGCCATAGAGTGACTGTATTCCATCGACGTCGTCTCGAAACAACTTCACCGTGCTGTGTCCGTAGTATGCAGGCCGCATAATAGAAGGCCAAGCTCTAGAGTGATGCAAACCCAAAGTATGGCCAATTTCATGAACTGCAACCTGCAAAAACAGTGATAATAAAGGTAATAACAATAATAAACAACAACAACAAAAATAGTAATAATAATAATAATAATAATAATAATAATAATAATAATAAAATTAATAATAATAATAATAATATAATAGTAATAATAAAAATAGTGATGATAACAATGCATAGTAATGGTGTTGATAATGATGATAAGAACGTTTTTGTTGCCCTTATAGGAAGATAGATTTGTTCGTATCAAACATTATTACTCCATGGGCAAAACTTAGCGAACAAAAGTTTACATGCATAATGTACTTTGACGGTTGATCAGTTGCTCTTTTTTTATAGTGTTTTAGTAAACTTGTTGTTTATTGCTATTTTCTGCTTACTTCATGATTTAAGTCTCGACAATTTTTCTAACAATTTCTAAAAATATATCTCAAAATGAATCAAGATCTCGAAAGTCAAAAATCAAAGACGGCAACCGAAAGTCTGCAATTCTGAATTTTAACATCTGTCACAGTAGCAACAGCAGCTAGTGGACGAACCATTCTTTATATGGAAATTACTAAATGGATCATGTACTATTTACATGCCTAAGGGCATTCACTAGTTCTTACCGTTTGCAAAACCATTTGGGAGAGGGGGTTATCAAAATGATCCCCCTCATGCATTGATCGGCACAAGAGCTAAAGCATTTTACTGTCATGCAACTATCCTCATTAAATGTATAGTCGTTACTTAATTATAAACAAAAGCGTTCGTTGTCAGCATACTGAGATGGCATACTCTTTACCTCAAGAAGGTTGGTTTTAAACAAAACGGCGTGTCCATCACCCCAGGACTCGCTTTCGTCAAAATGTAGACGTCCATCTGGTGGTACAAATGCGTGTGCTATTGTCCCTGACCGGCCGTCGAAGTCCCAGCCACAGGTGTTCTCCACTGTTGTTCCCTTGTGCTTATATTTCCCAAAACTAAAAAAGTGTCATCGTTACTCTTAACTGTTTCTGTAAACAAAAGTTTAACTTAACCTTGCAAAATTCTTAGAATACTTGTGTAAAATGTTTTGCATGGACTACAATGAATGGGAAAATAAACCCGCTTAATATATATATCTTACTACACAGTTTAGTGTGAAGTATGGGTGGATGGTTTTACGAATAAAATGATTACCCGTACTACACACTAAATTGTCCAGTAAGAGTTTTGTTATTTAAATTTTTCTTCATTTATTTTAATCACTGTTATCACTTTAATTCTTAAGGATGCGCACGTGGGACCAGCAATGCTTGACAAACAACAATACAAAATAGCTAAAACAGTCTTCGTAAGGGGCCTAAATATAAGTTTTTCTATACTCCGCAGATTAAAATTGGATAATAATGTTTTATAATAGCTGACATAGCAAAAGTGTGTGTTTGGAGAAAAGGAGAAGATATTTTGAATATTATGTTAGGATGCAGGAAGGAATATAAGTACTATATATCAAAAAATTACCCCTGCTGCTATTCCCAACATGTTAAAACTAGTTCTTGGGTGCGTGGAGTATGGAGTTTATCTTCGAGTGCTTGAATTGATATCTCAAGAGTGAGATGACGAATTTTAACACAAAATAATAAATTCCATGTTTTCAATGGTCGATCCAAGAACTCTCGGCTGTTTAATACAAGAACTACAAATAAACATCCGATTGATTGTGTTACTAAGGCATGCTGTCGGCAGTCGCTTTACATCAGTTTATTTCGCATAAATTACAAGTGATGACGGTTATCTAACTAACGTCGATCTCAGTGGCCAAAATCCCTGTTAAACAATGTAAGTTATATTATTGCATTATTAGTTTTATAAATTGCTGTTACTTACCTTATTTTAATATCTGCATCTTCTCCACCGTTGGTCGGTGTAAAGGTAAGATTAGTGTGTCGAGCCCAAATGTTAAAAGCTTCTTGAATAATTCTTCTCTGTGTTGATTCACCCAGATCCTCTCCTGTCTCGAAATAATAACTTAACTGACTTTTATACCACTTTTTAATTGTTTGGTACCTTTTCTTCGTACATTTCGGCCAGTTACCTGCATCCGGGTTACCACAGCGAGGTTTCTTCATGACGGCGATTGTTTCATTGTTTAGTTCACCAGTTTCTTCTAAGTTAAAAAAATGTTGGAAACTCTTGATGGACTGCGTCACGTTATCATTATTGAAAGCAGATTCTTTTTGAGAAACGTAGCGGTACTTAGTAAGGTAAGCCTGAAATTAAGATGAACAGATTCGATTTTTAATGTGGCAAAAAAATGGCGGTGCGTTCAATTTATCATTATATCTTTTTGTTTACTTTTTCAACAACGTTCAATTGAACTAGCTAGTTGAAATGGGGCTCTGTGTAACTTCGGAATTGAATAAACAAATAAATAAAAAAATAAAAAAATAAATAAGTAAGTAAGTAAGTAAGTAAGTAAGTAAGTAAGTAACTATCTAACTAACTAACTAACTAACTAACTAACTAACTAACTATCTAACTAACTAACTAACTAACTAACTAACTAACTAACTAACTAACTAACTAACTAACTAAATAAATATTTGCATTCTGTATTTGTATTGCAAAAAGTCTGCCAGAGACTAAGAGATTGTAAGTTTTCCTCACATAACAATCTGAGTTGATTTTTTTCTCTTTTGAAAAAATGTTATGTAACCCGTATGATGATTACAAATAAAATCGAACTTGATATCTTAACCGCCTTCTTTTTACGAGCTAGAAGGCAGGGTAAAGGTGTGATAAGTATCTGCGAAGTAGCTAGGTAGTAAGTGGGTGGGCCATTTAGGCACTTATGTGCTATCAGACATTTCTGGTAGTTTTAGGATGACTGAGGGGACGAGAGATACCAGGAAGATACTTTTTCTCTACTGGAATGGAACTATGTATAAAGACATAAACGGTTGTGAAAAGGCGGTAGAGTAAATACGTACCTAAAATGATTCTCTTAACCCTACCAGTAAGAGTTTCTTAGTCTTTTTTGGTTTCTTTAAACTATTTGTTACTTACAAAATATACCAATAACTTATAAAAACTTACAACTTAATAAAATTTTATGAAACTAAGAAGGAGTTTTAAATGGAGCACCATACACAAACTGGCATGTATTTCGTCACTAATTATTGATGACGTCATCGTGACGTAATCTGAACTTGTCCTAATCTAAAAACACTATGACTTATGTAACTATGATCACATTCGCCTTGAGCCAAAAACACCCAAGTGGCTTGATTCTCAGCTTTTTCTAAATTGTTCTTAACCCTTTAAACGTTTATGGGAGCTATCTGGAGCCCCCAAGGGGTTTTCCAACCTAAATTCTGAGCAATTAAAATGAAACTTGCAAAACCTGTAAATGAAATTAAAGTGATGTCTTTTAACGTCAAATGAACGACGCTAAAAACTACATACAATTCATACAAAATTATATAATACTCATGTTAAAAGTTTAAAAACTGGGATTCTTTTACAAAATTCGTTTTCTTTTCTTCTGTTCCCATTTTTTGGAAATGTATTCCTACTTTGGCATACAGCTTCATGGTTTCCATCAAATGAAAAAAAGTTTCTTCTGCAGTTTTTTTTGAAAATACACATTTTGAAAAATCCAAGATGACAATCTACATGGCGGACAAACTATCCAGTGACTGCTACCATACCAAATTTAACGCCTTAACTGATATAATTGTAATACTTGTCAAACAAGCCGTTTTTCTGTTGAAAAAAAATAGTTACCAACCAATTTAGTTTTTAGTATTTCCTTGATAAAATTGAGCAATCTCATTTTTATAGTTTTCCTCTAATAATGAAGGTGATGGCTGACTAATAATCGATTTGATATTCGTTTCAGTTAGGGTCTATTATCAAATTCATGAAATGATCATGATAGAAATTGCTTAAAAACAGTTTTCTTTTATGTTGTTTAAACGTTAAAATTAATTTTAAATGTTTTCATATTTTATTTGCTTCAACAAATTCATACATACCAAGGCAAAATGAACACTTTTGAATTACCACGTTTTTATGGGTGATTTTGCTAAAAAGAAGTACAACCAAATGTGCATTGAATTGAATATAAAAAAGTTTAGTCTATAGTCAGCCTCCAGAGCAGCCGTCTTACCAAAGCTTGATTTTCCTCCTCTGGGCTGACACCAAGTGAACTTTCCCCAAGAGTCGTTATAAGTAAGATAGCTGTGAACAACATTTTTAGTTTAGTAGTCAAAGTGACGATCATAAAATTGCACCTTTGGTGAGAGTTTTTGGTTTACAGCGGTTGACTAAAGGTGTTTTAAAAGTACAGCTTATAAGCTAAGCAATTATTGTGTTTACTGTACAAATACTGCATGCAATAAAAAGTAAACAACTGCTGTTTGTTGTTTGTGTTCAGGTTGCGAATCATCCCGTATGGATTTATGTTAGTTGGTTCTAACTCTGCATCAGCCAGGTGAGACAAGGAAAGATTACGAAAAACAAAACAGACAAACACTGCAAAACAGACAAACACTGCAAACCTCAACTTCCAAAAGAACAAAGGCTACTCAAGTTCTGTCATTTTAATGACATTGAAGACCAGTAATACGTACTTTCTATTCCATTGTACTTTCTATAGCAACTTGAGATGTTAATTCAACAGAAAGTCATCAAAAATCATGGTGAAAACATTAGTTAATAAATTATTCAAAACTACGTTGCCCTTGCATCGTGTTCGTTGTTGAACGATTCAAACTGCTGAAAGCTGTGGCTCCCTGTCATCCCGCCCGTTGCTTAACCAGATGATAACAACTCAAGACTGTGCCTCCCAGGCATCGTGTTCGTTTCTCTACCAGTTGATAGTGACTCGGGACTGTACCTCACTTGCATTGCGTTCGTTATTTAACCAGTTCATAATGAATAAAGACTGTGCTTTACTGGCATTGCGTTGTTGTTCAACTAGTTGATATCAACTCAAGACTCTGCCTCCCAGGCATCGTGTTCGTTTCCCTACGAGTTGATAGTGAATCGGGACTGTGCCTCACCGGGGTTCCTCACTTGCATCGCGTTCGTTGTTTAACCAGTTCACAATGACTCCCGGGCATCGTGTTTTGTATTTACTCAGGCACATTAAGGCAAGGGTCAAGGACTCTGAAAGACCCCAAGCAACGATTAGTGTGGATTTTTTCTTGCTATTGTTATAAAAACGGTAGCTGTGAATTGGAGTTTTCGAAGCTGGACGAAGATTGCTTTTGAAATACCCGCCCTTTGCGCAACCAGATATTGATGTAACAGAAATGATCGCAAGCAGCGATTCTTGTGTTAACACCATACTGTATCAAGAAAATCACTGTCCAACTTTCATTTGAAGGTAAACCAGTCGGACACAAGAACACTTCTCTTTCCAGATGCTTTTTTGTTTTCGTGTTCTTTCGAAAATCGATTTTAACTGTGTTGTTTTACTTATAATCTTGTTGTATATTTTTACACCTTTAACGATAGAAAATGGTTTCCGATAAGCAGAGGACACGCGTGTTCGAGTTTGCGAATAGCTGTTTTTAAGCAAGTGAAAACCTTTCACTTTCACATTTCAGGTGCACAGCCCCGAATGTGTAGTATTCACGAATCCACTTACTTGAGTGCTTTCAAACAACTGGCTTTTTTCTTTGAAACGCTTAGAATCCAGCATGTTGAAGAATTTTACATTTTTTCATACTGACTATAATTTCATCTTCGAGAGTCCGACATCCTTTTGCCGATATATCTTTTGAAATTTTTACAGCAGCACGCGCAAAACCGCACTTTAAACACTTCGATCTGTCATTGGCAATTACTAAAATAATATTTACAAAGTCTATAATATTAACAAAAACATTTACAAAACTTGATGCTAAAAATGTATACAAATTTTACATACAAAAGGGAAAGATGAAAAGATGCTGGTTTCTATCTGCTGTGTGGTTCGTATGCTAATAGTTACTTTAACCAAAACTCGCGGTCAATAAAAGGTCGATTATCATTTCAAAACAAGTAATAGGTCAGTGTCAGTAGTGTCAGCCGTAAAAATCAACAAGAGCTTAACCTAAGTAAGAGATTACTTATTCATTTTTGAAGTTATACACTTAATGTTGTTGGTCTTCAAGTGTCGAAAAAGTGTGCTTCAGTTGTGATTGCGTCTCGAAGATGAGAAGGAAAATCTGTTCTGTAGTTGGTTGAGAAAGGATGCTTAAAATAACTAATAACTATTTTGGTCTTAGTTTGAGTTCGTCAAAACACACAGTATTGGCATTATAATGTTTAGGCTTTAAAGGTCTGGGACAAGAATTTGGACAAAGAGTTTTTTGAAAATTTAATGAAGATGTTTATTGTAGTAACCGTTCCAATTTACACCGGTTAAACGGAGCTCTGTTCAGTGTTTTCTGTTTTCGAAAAAATAGACGTCAGAGAAGTTTATAAACCGACAAGCTTAAGCCACAAGCTGTTCGAACGCAAAACTCAAAGGGAAGTGTGGTAGCAGCTCCTTATGTGTTTGATTCATGTATGCTTGTGTCGGAACCAGACAAAGGTAGCAAAGGGGAGAGTGTCGCTTGCAAAACGGTAAAGCTTCAAGTGGATTTTTTTGTCAGTGATGAAATTCTTCAACATTTTTTAATGTTGTTCAAAGGGCCTTTTACCTATCACCTCAATTTTTTAGTGCTTGATTCATTTGGCCATACTAATTTCATTTATGTTAGCACGGATCCGACCGATCATACTTTGACGAGAAGCAGAAAAAAAGCCCATTGTGAAATTTATGTTAACATAATTCCGAACAACCGAACAAAGCTCAACAAAAAGTGACAACAAAGAGCTAAAGACAGCTGATAAATAAATTATTTTTATGTTTGCAACCTGTATAAAAGACCTATTCTGATTACCGATACCTTAAAACCAACTAGAACGTATTTTTTCAGTTAGCTGAATGAAGAAATGGCTTTTAAGTTGTGCAATTTTGGACTTTGGACTTTTACTGAACGCCGACGTAATTTCGTAGGTTCTAAAAACAATTGTAAAACTCGTAATCGAATGTGATCTAAAGTCCTTGAGTTGAGATTTTCAATTTTAGTACATTCGTCATGTTTTTAAAATGACCTTTTAGTTTGCAGAAAACTAAATTATTTATAAGACAAACAAGCGTTGTTGAATCTCGCGTCATTCTCAAATAAAGCCACCACAGGCTTCACTGAAAATTATTAATTTCCATTTTCGTTTCCAAACATTAAAAATTGAAAGAAGTTTCTTTTTTGTGCGTGTGCTGAAAATTCATAAATATTTTTTTTTTGTTTTCTGTTGATTGAAAGTAAAAAAAAAACCCGAAAAGTTTGTGAAGGTTATCCCGCGGTTGCACTTCGACATTGACATTTTTTGTAAACACCGTCTGCAGCGCAAAATCTTGCACATAATTCCGTCGTAGATATTGCGGCCTGGCTGCTAACGCACCGAATCGATCTATTTTGAATTGGGTTGATTGAGTGAGTGTTTTTTTTTATATTTAAACGTTCCAATTATCAACATTTTTTTTTAAAAAAAAGATCATCTGGAAGGCGATCCCTTAGTATTTCAGTGTTGTCTGCTTCAGATTTTTTGTCCTTTGTGAAAAAACAGAGTTTAAGAAATTGCTCCAGAAAACTATTTTCGATCTGAAACAAATGTGATAGAAAACCACAGCTAGAGAAAAAACATTTCCGTTTTTCCGTCCGACCGACCCTTCAAATTTAGGGAAAATCCATGCTACCGACATCAAATTGATTCGGCCAACGGTTTATTGTTTTGACTTGCTTTCCCTAATCTTGCATTATTTGAAAGTTTTTTTCATACAGAACTTTTGTTTTCAGTATTTTCTTGGTATAAGGAAGGGCTAAAGGTTGAGTCTGATGGAGTGTTTCTTTTAAAGTATTTTTCCCAGCTTGCTTACAAAAAATTCAAAATAAGAAAATTCTAAGCAGGCAAGGTACGGCTTTATTTATTTCCTTTAATTTTACAAAGGTCAAGACTGAGTGAAATTATTTTGCTTGTTTATATTCATGATGAACTTAGATGTCTTGTCAGTTTTTTCCTATTTCAAGTCTGCACAATTACGGCTAGGTGCATAATGTTTTACCACTTGAAACTCAAAATAAGGGAAGACCTAGCAGTTACCTTCCTGTCTAATATTTCCTATATTTTTTTTGTAAAGAGACAACGCAGGGAAAATCAATAGCATTTTGGTTTGTTATCTTAGCTCTTTTAATTACTTAAGTCTTTATTGGTCGTGTAGAAAACTTTCTTTATTGAAACAGTCCGTACGTACCTAATTCGTCGCAAATACAACTTGGACAGAATCTTTCTATATTACCCCAATGCGTTCGTTATCTGCAGGAAGACTGAATTAACACATAAATTTTGATAAACTTGTGCTTTTCCCACAACTATGATGTATTTTAACTCAACTTTTTGTCCAAATAGTGTTGCTTTTTGTTTTCATTAAAGAAAAAGCACTGTTTTCATCGATTCTGGGAGGATTCAACTTTCCGGCAGAAGGAAGCAGTAGGACGTTGCATTAATAATAAGGACATCATTTTGCGGAAGAGTCCTGTTTGTTATCCGTCATGGCTACAAAGGAGCTTTTATATGGTCAAATACTAAAAAAATGAAAAGACTTTGTTTTTCTGCGGAACTTAGTTAACGGCTGAACACGTGGACTCTTTTTGGAAAACAATTAGGAAATTGATAATCATGATGGATGTTTCTTTTCCGATTTCGAAATTATTTGAACTGAAAGATAGTCTTCGTTAACACACAATCGCTTTCAGTTCCATGATGGGCCAAGTGGTAAAAGTTTTCGTTCAATCTCTGATATTGGCGATCAGTCTTTCCAGCAACTTGTTTGTCATTCTCACGCTTGTAGCGTGTCGCCAATACGTTAAAACCGGGTACTTGATTATGTTAAGTATGGCATTACAAGACGTTTTATATGCGCTTACGGTTTTGTTGCCACGGACAGTAAGTATGGCAAAAGGAGAGTGGGTTCTAAGCACAACATTGTGTACGGTTTCAACAAATCTGGCCTTTTTACTGAGCACAAGTACACTGCTGCATCTTTGTGCTATCACATGGGAAGGATATCAAGCTATTACAAAACCATTTCGCTACAACTCTCAAGTCACCTGGAAAAAGAAAGCACTAATATTTTCAATTTGTTTCGTACCTTTACTGTTGCCATGTATTTCGCAGGTGAACTTGCGGAGCACGGCGATGGTTTATAACCCGTCGTTATCGTACTGTGAGGTTGGACACTGGAGCAACGATACAAGTATGGTACAATTGATAGTGTTGATTTTGTCGGTTGTATTCCTGATTATAGTCCCCTTCATCATTGTTATTTGCTTGCAAATTACTATCATGCGATTCTTGAGGTCTCACAACAAGCAGCTTCGTGATGAAAACCAGAATCAGTTTCAAGCGTCTAGTTGTTCTCAGAAACCTTCGAAATCTCGCCCAGAAGCAAGTCAACCAAGAACTCGGCAGCTTTACAAATCCGCATCCTGCTCTACCAACAGTGGAATCACGAACAGTTTGAAAGCGAACATTCAAAATAAGTCAGTTAACCTTACTTTAGCTGTAAATAAAGACAATGTGGAGGCGCGGATGAACAGAGAAGTGCCAAACACATTAAGGTCCAAAACATTATTGGAAACTGAAATCCGAACAGATGCAGGTGATCAGGGTAGTCCGAATGCTAACTTGGAATGCCTCACAGACGCGGACACTCATATTATTCAAGACGGACAAAAAAGGCGTTGCTTTTCGGTGAAGACAGATGCAAGTGAATTTGCAACAATTGTGTCTTTTAAGCCAGACTTGGTAAAGTACGAAAAAAACAAATCATGTCGAAATAAAGCATTTAAAACCATGCCATGTACCTCAACTGAACTACCATTAAAAATGAAAGAGCCTCGAGAGCTTAAAATTGAGAACCTGTCTCAAAAGACTTCAGATCAGAATGATGCGCTTTTCAGGGTTTCACTTTTGTCAAGCTCCACAAAGCAAAGTCTCACCGTAAAGGCACAGCATCGTATTGCCGTGGATGCACTTCTCATTGGTGGAACGTTCTTTATCTGTCTCCTTCCATACGTAGCGGCAAGGATTTGCTGGTTAGTGATCCCCTCCAAAATAACTGAATTAGCTTATGAAATCACTATCATATTCTTTTACATAGCAAATACTTGCAACCCTATCATTTACTTCCTCAGAAAACAATTCTTCCAAAAGCAGATACGTCGCATTATGAGTTTTATGTGTTGAAATGTGTTGAATATTCTATTTCATTATTTTTGCGTCATATCAGAAAAATATGTTAGAGTGCGCATCAGGGTAGACAATTATATAGCTACTGTTACTGTATATTTAGCAAATAGTCTTCCATCTCATTTTAAACCTCTACTGTAGACATTTTGTAGACTGTCCGCCATCTTAAACTCCTACTGTACTTTATTATGCCATTACTGGGTAGTGCGAACCATTTTTTTTCACCACGCCCGAATATCTAAGCGACGACAAAGTGCGTATTCTGAAACGCACGCTTTCTGTCATATCACCAGGGCGTTCATACGTGGGCAACCTCAAAATACATAATATCAGTTCTTTGAAAAATAGGTGGCATGAACACTGTGAGAAAGTGTACAAGCCAATCGAATCTAACAGCTAGTAATCATAAGTTTTACCATCTGTTACCAGAGAAGCATTCCCTATATTACACCTTAAGAGGGAAACGCCAATTAACTCGCCCAGCAATACACACCAAGTGTTAACTTGGCAAACATATTCATTCAATCAATGTCCAACAAATATTAAGTGTTTATCTTATTTAAATTTGCCTATTTTTGAAATTTTGAGAGTGAAAGATAACCTTAAATGGAGTTTTAACGCCAGCGTATGTTTGACTTATATAGTATCGTTATAATTTGGCACTATAGGTTCTCAGCGCTGTACAAGCAGACTTTTTGGGAGCAAAGTTGGCTAGATGTGAAAACTTGGCAAAAAGTTTTTAAAATGGCGCCTTATGCAAATGTATCAAGATATATGTCGAAAAATTTTCTTTCTTGCTTGGCCCCACCTCAACTTGAAAAGTTGTAGTTATTTATGATAAAAGTATTGGACAGATGAACTTTTAGATCATTAGTTACATTTCCGCAGTATAAGTGGTTGAAAACAATCTGAGAGCATAGTATTGAGAAAATTGTCTGCATATATCACTGTACGATTTATACTTTTTGGAGTTCTTTCTCAATGTTTTTTTTTCAGAGCCAAATTGAGCACGTTGGATATGCATCATGTAGAACTTCTATACACAGAGCTGTTGTATCCGAACGGATTAAGACTCTTAATATATCTAGATCATGTACAAAAGACCCGGCTCCTCCGGGATTGAGAGGCTGGCTGTGATAGAATTTGGTATCCGGGGAAAGTCCGTCTTTATAATAAATTTTAATCGTAAGGTCGAGTTGCTATGAAAAGTAAATGTCAAATAATGGAAATCTTTATAGCATTTAGTAGTAGCGTTTTATTTAAGATTATATCAATTCCATTACATTTTTCGGCGTTTACACATGCTACACAGTTAAGTGCTGTTAAGTGCTTTTAAGCACTTAAACATATAACTTAAAAGTTTAGAGAGTCCAATCTTGTAATAGTGGTATAAGGCTCTTTTAAAATAAGCAAATCTCTAAGCGATTCCGGAAAGATATTTAACCGTGATTCGATGTTTACATCTGGAGCATTCAGCGTCGCCCGCAATTTTCTGAAAAAAATAAAGGAAAATAGCCACATTGCATTACCTGACATCTCAGAGTTTTTAATAGTATTTATTAGAAATTAATCTAACTACTTCCTCGAGTCATATCCATTGCATTGCGAAACGACAATACCCAGCATTAAGAAACAGTATTTGGTTTTTCCTGGATTTTAATCAGCGACAACTTATAAAAACCGTCACAAAGTTAAAATTGACGGCTTCGTGGCATCGTATGACGTAAATAAATTGACTGATTCCAAAACTTGTAATGTGGAATGATTTATTGGAATGCCAACTTCCACGCCGCTAGCACTTTTGTTTAAGAATTTAAAGAGGGGAGCGGAACCGGCTCCCACTGGGGTAAATTTGAGATATAAAAAACCCGACATTAAAGATAGGCCGGTTAAAGTGTTTTTTGGCATCTTTGGCAAGTTTAAGGACCCCTGTTTATTCAACAAGGATTTATCTCATGATGATGTTTATAGAAATTCTTTAAAATATAAAAGAAAAACACAACATTCTGTTAACATCTCTGAGTACAAACTGAGTAACTAATGTACAGCTTCTTTTCCGCACTGTATGTATAAACCCTTTCCGAGCCGAAGAGGGGAGGGGAGAGGGGAATCAATGGTTTCTATAGGATTTCTCCTAAATGGATGAAGATAATGATACGCGGTGTTTTTGGCACCCAAAACAACCCGGCCTGGTTAGGGTGAAACAAACAATGCACTCTAGTACTTTTATCATACTTTTGTTCCCGTGACGGACACGAAAAACAAGTTTTCATGCGCAACAGTGAAGGTCAAGACGCGTGTCAATAGAAGGAGTTGTATGCTGTAAATTGAATTTCGAGGAGATGAAAAGAGAAACTCTGTTTTGTGTCCTCTTTTGTTTCTAAGTAAGAAGTGCGTTTCGTACTCACCATGATCCTTTACAGGGACAAAGTCTTCGGAAGTCCATATTTCCCCCGGCCCCGCAGTTTATAGTGTTTGGGATATTCCTAAACCCAATACACTGACCCATCCAACCACCGCTGACCATATACCCAGGGTTGTCGGCGTACTCGTACTCTTCGTTTCCTTCGAATTTGCAATTGATGTCACGTGATTCGAATAATTGGAGAGCACCTAATTTAGAAGAAAAAGCAAGGAGAAACCTTGAAGTTTGCTGCTCTCGTTCCAGCCAGGTGATCTATTTAATTCTGTTTTTTTTTTACTTTGGCAAAAATCCTAAACCTTCCACAGTGCATTGCTTGTGCGCTTTCCGTTTAGAAAACTTGATTGGGTCATATCAAACAACATGCTTGCAGTTAAAGGTTTATAAACCAAGGAAAAAATACCTGTAACAGACAGTAGAAAATAATTATGGTACAAAATAATACTGGGACAATTTGCCTTAATAAAGTCCCCTCCCCCCGCCCTAGCCAGAAAAAGAAAACTAAGCATTTGTTAACGTATCACAACTTTTCTTGGATGACAAATTTTCCTATGATATTTGCAGTGGATAACCTCCAAAGTGTTTCTCACCTTCTGGAGGAAAGTTATGGCCAGTTGAAGCGCAACGCTTGTTAACAGCTGCGCAAACATTGTCACAGCTTTCTCCCAGGTTTCCCAAAATGTACTCAACATCTACAAAAAAACAACACCAACACAACTTATAAGTCAGAACGCAGTAACGTTGTAATTACGAGAAACAAAACTAAATTAATAAACAGTTTTATTCTTGTGTGTTCTATTTTGCTTTGCTGTCTTCATTCATTTCGTTAAAGGCCGAAGTGGATTCCTTTTAATCCTGTCACCCCTTATAATATTTCAAATTATTTCGGGACTTACCGGGTTCTTCGTACATTAATCGTATTCCGTTGACGTCATCGTGAAACAGTTTGACCGGATAGTTCCCCTGGTAGGTTGGGAACATGATGGATTGCCTGTTATATGAGTGACCGAGCCCAAGGATGTGACCAATCTCGTGTGCTGCAACCTTGAATTTTGAAGCATATTATTGTTTTCTTAATTGCCATTAACTGCAATGACTACAGACTGAGTCGATGGCCGTTGCAACCAGCGATAACTGGAAACAAAAAAAAACGACTATCCAGTAATATGTAATATGTTATTTACATCAACTGATACAGTTACACGTTTTTACGACACGATCACACCAATTTTTATTATTTTAAGATGTTTACGTCTTTGCCATATTTATTTTCTAATTTTAAATCGCTACACTGGCGGACAAAAGTATTCGGGCTTTTGGCTGAATTCCACACTTAAATCCTTCCAATTCTTGTTCGTCGCCTTCAGTTAATATTTCTTCCTATTTGAAAGCTTTCAGTTTTTCCAAAGCAACGTGCACGGATATATTGAGTGAAACGCTATTGACATTGAAAATAAAAAAAAGCAAGTTCTTAAAACAACAGGAGTTATCACGAGATGTAACCACTCTATACTGAAAAACAGCTGATTCACTGCAATAGGACAGCTCTTGAACGGTATAGGCATACAGCCGCTTGATGTTGTTTCACCCTGTACCTCTAGCTCCCTTGTGCTATGTTTATTTCCTGCGTTCATGTTTTGTTGCTGATCGAAGCAGAGCCGAAGGCTCTTTAATACAATGTTATGTAAAAAGTTTTACCTCAAGGAAATCGTAGTTCAAAATAGTGTTCCCGTCTCCGAACGATTCACTTGCATCGAAATGCAGCCGGCCGTCAGGCGGGAAAAAGGCGTGAGCCAAATCCCCGCCCCAACCGTCAAATGGAGTCGGGCACATTTTCCCGCTGATTCCTTTATGTCGTAGCTTCCCAAAACTGTAAACAAAATTAAATATACACGAAAAACATTTTTAGATTCTTGTTATATAATGAGTATTGACTAAATAACGCATTAATCATATTTTTCAAGTGAGTGAGTTAGTGAGTAAATAAAAAAAGTATACGCGTACGCACGTGCATAAGTAAGTAGGTAAGTAAGTAAGTAAGTAAGTAAGTAAGTAAGTAAGTAAGTAAGTAAGTAAGCAAGCAAGCAAGCAAGCAAGTAAGTAAGTAAGTAAGTAAATAAGTAAGTAAGTAAATAAGTAAGTAAGTAAGTATTAAGTAACTAAGCCAGTAACTAAGTAAGTACTTAAGACGTTAGCAACTCTTGTCGCAACTCGCAACGCGACTCATTATCTGTCTGCGATAAAACTGGCTATATAGATACGTCAGAAGTTTTCGCAAAATAAAAACAAATGCGATGTAAATGCGACAGTAGGTTGCAAAGAAAGTGACAAAGGACATTTTACACGCCGCAGCTGGCTTCGCAACTTTGCGATAAGTAGAAGATTGTTTAACGTTTTTTGCAGCTTGTTCGCTATAGCGTTGCGTTGCAGGTTGCAGAGAAAAATTTCTCGTGTAACAGGAACTTAAGTAAATTTTTCACCTTGGAGTTCTGTCTATCACAGATGGTGTCGACTAAAACAATACTCTTAATTACAAACTGTGATAACCTTGACTCAATCGAGTTGTTAGTCTATTGGCTAGGTAAGTGTGCACTGATGGTAGTATTATCGATAAGCGTAGATTTAAATCACACAGTTAGCAAAGAAGGAACTAAAGACCAAACGAAAATAGCGTAGAATGGTATTATTCAATTTGTTAGTTGTATCGATCCAGGTGTTCTTTGTTGTTCACCATGCAAAAAGCACACAAGCTTTTGTGCAAGGGTTTAGAAGAGAAAACCTCTGGCGTATCAACGCTATAGGAAACTTTCTTCTTAAAATGGCTGTAAATATTTTATAGGTTATGGTCACAAGTTTTGTTGTGTCAGGGATGGAGTCATTAAGGACCTTAAGCAGCTAGGACGGGAACGTTAACGAGAACGTTGCAAAACATTAATTTTAATTACAGGACAAAATAAATTCACTGATGAAAGAGTGCAGCTACGTAGCTGGACACTTTTCCACCGTCGTCTTTAGAAAACAGAACGGGAAAACCTTAATTCTGGAGTTTGTAGAAAACGCATGAAACAAATAAAGCTTCGTCCGGCTTTAGAAATGAGTATATTTTTTCATATTCACACACCTTCAGGTAAAACAGAAACAGAGTATGAAATATGCAAACAAGATAAAAGAAAACGTTTGCATCCTAGCTGCTTTTGAGAGGTCTTTAATAGCCTATCAGCGACACAATTTACCTGATCTTTATGTCAGCAGTCTCGGGTGTACTAACTAGTTCAAATTCCAGCTGAGTGTATCGAGCCCACTTGTTGAATGCTTCCTTGAGAAGTCTTCTCTGAGTTTGAATATTCCAATTGTACCCCTCTTGTAGAAAGTACGTCAGTTTCTTCTTTTGCCACGCATTTCCATTTTGCGTTGAATACCTGCCGATCTCTTCGATTACATCTGGATTACCACAACGAGGCTTGTCCATAATGGCGATTGTTTCGTTATTCAAGGTACCAGTCACTTTCAGATCAAAGAACTCTTGGAAGGTTTTGATGGCTTTGCTAACATCGACGTTGTTTGTACGAGAAGATGAAAGGTAGTGATACTTATTGAGGTAAGCCTGTTACAGTGTCAAATAAAGCGATTTAGGTAAAGGTAAGCCCGCGTGAACGTGAAATCGCAGCGATACTTGTCGAGGTGGGTCTGTGGAAAGTTTGAAAGGTAGCGATACTGGTGGAGGTAGACTTATGGGAATGTGAAGTATACCGATAATTGTGAAGGATAGCACTACTCAAAGAAAAATGAAGAGGGCGAAACTTGGTTGAGCTAAATTGACGAAATCTATATTGAAGGTAATTTACAAAGCACTAAAAGCTGTAGTATTAATATGCATCGGAACACGTTTCTAACACTGTCTTGTATCAGTCAAAGTCGGCAAATTTAACATTTCTATTGTACTAACCAATGCCTTCTGTTCCGTCTCAGGTGAGACTCCAAGCGACAAACCTGCTAAATTCAACGTCAGTAGCAAAAATACGATCAGCATGTTTAAGCGATTTAAACTGCGTTGAGTGACTCCAATTTGTTTTTTTCTTTTTGTAGAAGTATTTCAAGCAAACCAGACTGTCAGCTGAGTTTGTTTCATACGGAAAAGCCTTAACAGGTCATATCTGAATGTTTGCCCTTTCATATGTGCTTTTAATTAACAATTTTTTTTAACCCCTCGAATTTCATAATCTTACGTATCAATGGTAAACGTTTGGTTTTAAAGTCATTTTTAGCTTACTATAAAGGAAATACCAACTGTATTGTTCAGTAAGGGTGATTAACTGGGAAAATGTTTCATCAAAAGTGGTGTTGTTTTCTAGTGTTAAAACACTGCAGCTTCGTTTCTGAATCAACAAACGGTCCTTAAAAATAAACCAAAGAGAAAAACAGTCAACTACAAGATAGCTCAGCTGCAAAGCTGATTTGCACTTAATTTTAACCAACCTATTCGTATATAAGGAAATGAACAGAACATCAAAGAATTTTATGTTGACGTGGGCTAACATATTTTCATTCAAAAATGGTGCTCCTACACGTTTTTCTTACCATCAGTTTGGGAGCTGTGTCGTTTGGAGTGACACTGGAGGAGGAGAAAAAGGCATTGGTTAGTTACATGTAGTAAGGAAAAGCTATTTTATATTTTAGTTAGCCGCAGTCATATAATGCCCTCAAGGTTGTGTTAACATTTTGTCAAAACTTAATCGAACACAAGCTCAAAGTGGCTTACAAGACTTATTGTAATTTGATAGAACAACCAGAACAATCGCCGCCGCTTTAAAATCCTTTATTTTGTTGCAAAACATTTTGTTATTTGAACTTACAAGAAAAATAGGATAAAAGGCAGACGCTTTTTTACTTGATCTATATATTTTCTCTATCGAGACAATCTCATTAGTTACAGTGTAATTAAAACGACTGAATCTTTGACTCAAGCTTTGAACGTGTCGTACGAAATTAAAAATCCACACACAAAATTTTCTGCGCACGTTCCTTACAAAATCATGAGAATTATGTTGACTACAATTGGTGAAAAGACTGCTGATCAGTTTTGTAGAGCAAAGTTTCTGATAGTAAAAACACGCTCTGATTAAGTTTGCCTATCTGTTATGTTTCCAAAAATCAGATATACTTTCAACATTTGCAAATTCAAAGCATTGAAGCTAACTATATTTAAGCAAATTGAATTTTTCAGCTACTTCTGCTTGTTCCCCTACGTGTAATTGTAACAAGAACTAACTACTCTCCTTGTTATGGTATTTATAAAACAGAAGCATTCTTTTGGTGTTATAAGCGAATAAAAATTTCATATATTCTACATTGACGACGTACGTTTCCTCAGATACCAGGTTAAGAATGCATTTAATATGAACAACTGAAATGTTACGATGCCATAACGAAACAACTTTCAGAACCGATGATTTGCCTAATGAAGTGGTAAACTAATTCCCGAAAAAGGCTTGCGTAGCGAAAATATACGATGGAAAATATTAAGCGTTATCAGAAACACTCCTAAAATTGAAAACTAAGCATACAATTCGTGAAAACAGCATACTGTCAACGTGTATGACGACCAAGTTCCAAAATCAACATAAAAAGACTGCTGAAACGTTTGTGGCGTTATTTTAGTTCTGTTTTAGTTTTAAAAATATCATAACATTGAAACTGGTCTTCCGCATCGGACTGATTAAAATTTCCATCCTTCTTGAACGGGCACGTGATAACTAAGGCCAACTGACGTCATCATAATGACGCATACTAGGTAACGATTTCAAAAGTGCTGTTTAAGATGAAAACGTCCGAAAAAAAGAACTTCAGTCCGGATAAATCAAAACAAAGTATTTTTATAATACTCATTGAAACTGAATGCGTAACTATTATAATCAACATATTTCATTAGCCAAGGATAAATTAATTATCATTAACTTTGCTACTAATATTATAACTATTACTGTTCATTTTCATAACTATTACCTAATAAAATTATTATGTTTGTTATCATTGTTATTATTATTATTGTTATTATTGTTATTATTATTATTGTTATTATTATTATTATTATTATTATTATTATTATTATTATTATTATTATTATTATCATTATTATTATTATATTCTGTTTCTACTCACAGGCCTACCTCAACAAGTATCACTACCTTCCACGTTCACGATCTCGCTCGCCAGACATGGACATAACAAAAGGCATCAGAATGTTCCAAAAGTTCTTCGGTTTAGAGGTAACTGGAATTTTAAATAATGAGACAATCGCCTTAATGAAGAAACCTCGCTGTGGCAACCCGGATGTGAACCTGAAAACCGGACGACGGAAACGATATACTTTGTTGGGAGAAGACACGTGGGAAAAGAAAAAACTAACGTATTTCCTACAAGAAGGGTACAATTGGAATATTAACACTCAGAGAAGGATTCTGAAGAAAGCATTTGGCAAGTGGATTCGATACACTCAAATGGAATTTGAATTAGTTAACAAGCCAGAGGATGCTGACATAAAAATCAGGTACAAATCACTACTTGTTTTAGGCCTAAACAAGTAACAAACAGACAAAAATAGGGACAAAAAACTGTTAAAAAAATCGGTTGCTTTGGGACGAGGAGACTGCAGTGAGATAAGGCTCATGAAAATCATCGCTGTTTGGGCAATTATGATTGCGATAACTTTTTAATTTTTTTTTTGTTCTTGTTCTTTCTTTATCTTCGTTTTATGTAGATTATTGTTCTTCAGTTCAGCTTTTCTTTCAACTTGCAATTTTTCCAAGTGTAAGAGTTTTCTCGAGTTTGATTTTAAGTGTATCCTCCTTGAGGACCTTCTGATCTGACGCTATCCACTTTCCAGCAGTCCAACCTCTGCTGCCGTCTACGTGCCGTGCTGGAAGACCTGCGGGTTGTCTAAGGCGCAGTCAGACCAATATGCATTCCTTATAGCCCACATAATCATGACTGCAACGGTTGGCAGAAAGTTGTAAATTAATGTCAGTCGTATTTAGTTTTAAAAATTAACTGACCATTTGTAAACATGCCAGTGTTTTTAAATTTTCATATGCCGTTGCCGTCTTTTGATGAAACTAGTTACATTAACTTGTTGGCAGCAATATATAACAATTATGTGTCATTGAAGTTTTGGGAGGTACCAACACAAGGGCACAAGTGTAGAGGGAACATGTCAGAAGGACTTTGACGGTTGGGGAGGCAGTTTAGCCCATGCGTTTCCACCACCAGAAGGGCGACTTCACTTTGATTCCAGCGAGTCCTTTGGGGACGGAAACTCCATAGAAAACTATGACTTCCTGGAGGTAAAAAAATTAAGCAACTGAAAAGTCCACAAACAAACATTTAACAATTTTACTGAAAGTATTTATAATAATGTGTATTAAACAACAAAGCAACAATAACACAACAATTATAATATCGTATTGCCAGGGTATCCTTACAGAATATATAAAAACACATATAAAACGTTTTGGTTTATATAAAATATTGATAAGGTATATAATTTAATAAGTTCAATAACAAGCTTTTCGTCAAGGACAATTTTGCAGTGGATTCTAATATTTTGTAGTTTGAAATCGCTAAATGCTGTATTTATATCATTTCTACTATTTATAATTCAAATTTGAATAAAATCTGAATAACTAAAAAATCCAAGCAGGCGGCAAAGTTTTACAACTTCCCTTATCACGATTGCCATGGAAACTTATTAGACACACGTGATCACACTTAATTGAAAGTACAAAGGAGGCTGGTCATATGTCCCAAATATCATGTCAATCGGATGAATTGCGACGAAAATAGGGGGGGGGGGGATCCGAATGGTTATTTTAACTACATAAATTATTTTGACGTCATATGGCGGTCCTGTCACTGTCACTGTTACGATAGCTTTGTTTCCTGTTATATCTGAAAGGTTGCAACCCATGAAATTGGTCATATCCTTGGCCTGGGGCACACCAACAGGAAAGATTCCATCATGTACCCGACATACCAGGGTAACTATCCTGTCAAACTGTTCCCAGATGATATCAAGGGAATTCAGTCTAGGTACCCAAAGCCAGGTAAATTAACATTAATTTCTTTTTTCACTATATATTGCCATAAGGTTCTTGGCCAAAATAGACAGACTTGAAATGCCGATTACGTTAATGCAACCTTGTAATAACGTCAAATTTAGGCGTTGGTTGACACAAAACTATATGGCCTTGTTTTTTTAAATACAAAACTAACTTGCATGACCGCTTTTGACCTATAATGTGCCGACACATACGGACTAGAGTTTAATGCTTGCGGCAGTTGAATCAAATTATAAGTTTTCCAGCCTGGATTGGTTTGACTTGTAAACGAGTGCAAGTCCGAGGATCGATTTTTAAGATAAAAATTTAATTTGACTGACCTCAACTTAGGTTTAGTTGTAAACAGCCTTGTTTAGCCACGGATTGTTACAGGTTTCGCCTAACTGAGAATGAAAGCAAAATCTCTTATCTTTGTTTGACGGTTATACAACTGCCTAACACAGTTTAAGATGCACATTAATTCATTTACTCACACTAAGTATTCTTGTTTGACTTATCCGGTCTAAACAAACCTGCAGCAGGAGAGGATTACACACCACGCCGATTGGAACCAGTGGTATAGATAAACCAGAGACAAAACGGACGATGAGAGGAAAAGGAGAACAAAATGTTGATGAAAAATGCAACATAGTGCCTACCAGTTTGACGCTTGCTCATGAGGAGTAATTTCATAAACGGAGCCGTGCAGGTCGCAAAAGTTTCTGAGCCTGATTCCCTCTCTGGTTTACTGTTTGGCAAAACAACTAGAGCTACGAAAAATAATTTGGTACATTTTGCTTACTATCACTTTATTTTATTTTATTAGAAAAAGAAAGTAATGTCACTTTATTGTCATGCGAAAATTAACCTTTTCTCTTTTGTCGATAGACGTTACTTACCACATGGGCGTGAACATGCAAAGTTGTAACGAAGTTTGCAAAACGATTGGCCTGAAATGTGAGGCAACTGGACACAATTTTCCTTTAGGTAAACGATTTATCTATTTAGAATTAACACAGCTGACAATTTTTGCGCACTTTTGTGTGGCATGAGCATACATCTAGATCTCCATAGACGTACGTCTACACGTACCTCTCAATCACAACATACGAAAGTATATCTAGGAAGCTATCATGTTCAAGAGAATTTGTTCAAAAATGGTTCTAAATGGAAAGTGAAGTAATAATTTTAGGTCTCGCCTAATTATGATTTGGTATTAAAAAGAGGAGCTGTCGAACCTTAGTATATAAATGAAGTATAAGGGAGTCAGTTGAAAGGACGCGGGGAATCTTTTAGTAACACAAGGCAAAGCTGAGTGCTTATTTAGTTTTTCGAGTGATCTTCCAACTTGAAAAACGCAAAACCATAGCGGGGACCGTTTTTGTTAGAACACTGACAGTTTATTCATTATTTATAAGAAAATTGGCGACCGCTCTTCATTGACCGGGTTTTCGTGGTTGGTTTATATAGTGAAATTCGGTAACTTGTCTAGATTTCCTTTCCCTAAAGTTGTCATTTGAATTAAATATTTTTGTTTTGGAAACTCTTGAAATTAGTTTCGCGAAGTTGCCAGCTGTTTTCCAATTGTAATTTGTTTTCAAAAGGCGTTATAACTGTTGTATACTGTTATATTTTATAACCATAAATTAAAAATTGTAATTGTTATTATAGTATTAAAATTACAGTCATAAAAGTACTCAGCTAGCTACAAGAAAAGATTTCCACAGACAAGGGAAATCAGAGTTATCGAATACTATTAGTTGTGAGTAGCAAAAGATAATTGATAACTAAAAGTTCCCGTGTGTGTCCCAAGTCATCAACAGCAAACTGTCAAAAATATATTTATCGGCAACTGATGAGTTTTCTCTTCTTTTTCGTCATCATTAACTGTTAGTTGTCGATGTCTATCTGCTGTAGACATTTTGCACACTGAGCTGATAAAGGTAACCGCAACGAAGAAAAATATGTGAAACTAAAATATTCTTGTTTAGCAACGGTAAAATGGTGTTGTTTCTCTGCCTTTCTTTTGAGAAAATGAGCGAAAACTATATTACAAGCTTAATGCTGGAAGATTTGTCCTCTTTAAACGAAAAGAAAATGTAACAAATGAAAAATGAAATCGTATTTTACGAAGGCCTACCGATGACATGTTATATTTTATTTCCTGGACGATTTGCTGAAGCAATAAAAATTCGGTTTTCGAAAATCAAAGATTGTGGCTGTTTTTGTGGCCACGTTTAATACTGATTGCTGTAAGAGAAAAAAAAATACATTTAATTGATAACACGATTGTATCAGTGATAACTAACTAGTGTGTTTTTAGGTTTACCTGACTGTATGGCAAACGGTAAATAACCCTTTTTATTATATGACTGACTGATTTCGCCCGCTGTGATTGGTTAATTTCAGGTCCGCGTAAGTAGCCGCACGGATCTCTAGTCCTGCACGGACCTCTTATTTGCTTCAGATAGTCAAGAAAGCCATGTAATAAACATCTTATTAGCCTCGTTTGCTCGGTCCGTACGGCAAGTTATGGATCCTCGTTTTTTCCTTCCTCGTTTTCCTCGTTTTGGGCCATAAAAGGAAGGAAAAAACTCGATCCATAACTTGCTGTACGAACCTCGCACTCAGCTAATAAGAGCTATATATTGAACAGTTTGTTTTGACAATCTGATATTGATTTCTAGAATTAAATACTTCCATTTTTCCCCTTTTTTGTGATTTCTCTAGATGCCATTGATATTTTTACAAGACTTGGTGTCCATTGCAACATTGGCCCAAACGCAGAATATAAGCATCATGATAACCCAGGATTTATGAACAGCGGACCATGGATGGATCAGTGCATTGGCTTTAGGAATATCCCAGACACTTTTGATTGTGCAGCGGGGGGCAACGTTGATCTCCAAAGACTTTGCCCTTGTAAAAAACCATGGCAAGTATTGATTGTTCTCGGTTCGGTTTTGGGCCCTAATGTCGCCTTCTTTTACTGATATAAGTATGCTTTCTTAGCTTTTGCACTTCAATGATTAAGCACATTTAACGAATAGACAAGAGGTACGGGTTAATTTAAACCCCAGAAGTTTTTTTCAAGGAAATTCGCTTTTCACAAAATTTTTCGGTGTTTAAAAGCACCAACTTTATAGTAGCCGTAGTCAATTCAATAAATGTACATCTTTTGACACATTAAACAACGTCAGCTAGCGCTATTTTTGCAAAAAAAAGTTAAAACAGGGTTTTAGAAAAAATTGCCCCGAATGCATGTTTTTGAGCAATTTCGAATGTTTCGCTAGAACTTAAAATAAGTTAAAATAAATATTCATGGGAATTAATATGAATAACGAAAGCTGAGGCTTGTTATTGTTCTTACCAGCTTTTAACTTGGAATGTTAAAAGATTGCGAAAAAAATGACCCGTCCCCTCCCCCATCTTTGTTCTTCTACGATATGATTAGAGGATAATGAACACTTTGAGCGGAGTTGTTAGTTATCAGTCAATAGCAACAACAACAACAACAACAACAACAACAACAGCAGCAGCAGCAGCAGCAATAATCTTTTATTAAACTAATTATATAAATTAACAGTAACAATATACTACCTGCTTTTAGCATGGCTATTCGAGGCAGGTAGTATCAGAAGGACGTGATCTTTCTTAATTTTCTAATAACAATATTTTGCTTTGTTTTGTTTAAGTTTTTGATATAGTTACAACTAATAGATACAGACTTACATGGACCGATATTTATAGTAACTCAATTGAGGAAGGCTATATCGTCATTGTTTTCATTTCCTCCGTTAACATGTGTCGGATACCTATAAACCTAAACATCACTGGAGAGCTTATAAAATATTCTAAATGACTGGGTAATTTGTTTTTGCAAAATCCTTTTCGCGAGTAAAGTTTGTTGCGCAGTTTCCGACCAAACAGTTTGGAAGTTGCTCGCTGCTTCGCCCGTTCGATTTTTGTGTCTCCTTGATTGTTTTTATTTTACCTTGCTATTTTCAGCACAATGTGTCTATTAATCCGTTTCGGCGATTTTGATTTGAATCAGTCAATCACCTGTTCTGGAGAGTCATAAGATTTTTGAACAGACAAGTGGACAACTTAAGTCAGAAAAAAATCTAAAACAAGTTTTTAAAAATGTCGGCACGGATTTAGTATACACACAGTGCTGAAGTTAGCCAGGTGACATTTGATGGAAGAAGGTGAAATCTGGTGGACTTGGAACTTCGAGAAAGACTTATTTAGGTCTGATGACGTTCTAGTTTTGTTTTGCAGATTACATAACAGGAAACATTGGTGTGCTTATACTGTGGCAATTTAGCATTTCGGCTATTTTTGACCCCTCTGAATAAACGTGCAACCAGTCGATCAAACCGTGTCGTATAACTCACATCTTTCGGTTGCATTAGCCATGCAACGGTCATGCTTTCCGGTTTTGTGCCCCTGCGACCACCCGCATTATTTCGGGACACTTGTCTCAAAATGGTCCATTTTAGTTTTGTCTTAAAAATCAGTCAAATGTTCCTGTTACAATTTTAATAAATAACTTAACAAAAACCAAAAAACTGACATTCAACTGAAACCCTCGACCGAGTTTATTGAAACTATTCTCTTGCATTTCGCTGGTAATCAGTTTGCAACCATTCAGCTATCCTCAGCATGTTTGTTTTAAAAATTCACGGAGAATTTAACGATCGCACTTTAATGTCAACGAATTCGGCTGAATTCGTCGCATACGTTGCCGGTCTGTTTCAATGTAGGTTTTGCTCGCCTTGGGTAGAAACTTTCTTTGTCGTTTTGACATTATTCAGATTAACCACTTGAATCAAAACACTCTTCGCTTTGTTACTACTCTCGTTAAAGTCTTGCTCAACCAAAGTTTTGATTACCAACAACAATAGCCAACAAGGATAAGTTCTGAAACTTGGGATGGATTGGGATTAGGAGAGACCAAGATTCTAATAAAGGGGAGCCTATAAAAAGAACATGTGCTGTTTTTCTTGTAGAATGTTTCTAAAGTTGCCGGGGAAGGAGGAGGGGAGGGGAACGGAGGGTGGGGGGCTCCCCTAAATCCGCTTCTGACAAAGAGCAACGATATCCGGCAACAAATATCAACTGAAATACATCATAGGGCAATACAGGTTAATCATAACTCGGGAACTTTTTAAGATGGGGATCTGATATAGTTAGATGTGCAAAAGAGCAAGTACAATTACCGGACAGAGTAACCACGCAACATGATGGTAAGCAACACTCGTGACGTCAATAAAATAATTTTTCTGATTGTCTGGCGCTGATCCGTTTGGCGGAGAATTGATTCTGAACTGAAAACAGCCTTACCCGTTCAAAGGGGAAACTAGACTTAATGTACAGAAATTCGCTCCCATTCAAGAAAACAAAGGTACTTAACATAATAATCAAAATGTTTAATAAGTTTATAGCATAATAACATGTCTTTCAAATTATGTTAGACTGTTGTACTCAGTGACTTATCCAAAACTTTTGTAAGGTTTTATACAAGGACAAAGCCTTTTATGATCTGGATTTCCCCCGGCTGTGCAATCGATGACATCTGGGATGTTCAGATAACCGATACATTGGCCCGCCCAATTTCCGCTCACCATATATCCAGGATTGTCGGAGTATTTATAACCATCATTCCCACCATGTTGGCATTTAATGCCCAGCGATGTCAGAACATCAAGAGCCCCTACGGAAAGACAAAAAGGATCACTTCTAGATCTTGAATTGATTGTGAAATTACAGAAAAACATTTATTTGCAGCGTAATCTCGTTTACGGACTCAACTCCAATCGGCAACTGTTTATTTGTTCTACAGTTTTGCAAGATATTTTTTGCTGAAATAAAGGTTGCACATTGTTCTGGTTTAATTAACTGCGTTTTGTAACACCGAAATATGTCTCCGGGCAAAAACTCAAGTGAAATAACTGATGGAAATTGACTCCTTGACGCATTACTCATTCTTGGGTGAAACGTCAAAATGGATGCATAACTAAAATGTCATAGTACAATCTTATCAAAGCCTGAGATTGGATTTGATTTGTAAGCAAATTATTAGAAAAGAAATGAAATGAATAACCTTGACCTCATTCTCAACAGGGAATAATCTTAGCTTAAGTTTTTTTTACCTTCCGGCTGGAAATTGTGTCCTGTGGCTGCACATTTCTTATTTTTTCTCGAACAGGTATCTTCACAATTGTCACCACGGTTACCCAGAACATACTCAACGTCTGTGGAAGTAGTTCATAAACGTCAGACAGATAGACAGACACTCATACGGAAGGGCATACATACAAACAGGCAGACAGACATATAGGTAGAGAAACAGTTCCCTTTTATCAGTGCTTTACTCCCACTTCTTACAATTGTTATACAAAATGGAAGTTCCCAATACGTCACCAGGTAGAACAGTGGTATTAAACATTTTAAACGCTAAGTGATTAGGTAGTTTGCATATATTTGTATATTGGTTTTGAAATTTGAAGATTGCAGGTGATGCTTAATATTTTAGTTAATTAATAAGTGCTACTTCAAACATTAATGAACTTATTCATTTAAATACATTTGTCTGGTATCTTTTTATAAATTTTGAAATTTAGTTAATTGAAAACGCACCAATACTTTAAAAAATGCAAATCTGGCCGAAAAATTGGAAATACTAACATTTTCATGTACAAGACGACAGTTAGGTTCAGGCATCAAACTGCTTTCCTTGTGCCCTGTCTAAACTAGACTTCGTTGGTTGTAAATAATAAGTACGCCGAAACCTCACCGGGCGTGCGGTACTTTGCCTGTATCCCGTCCACGTCATCCCTGAAGAGTCTTACAGGCGAATTGCCCTGGTATTCAGGATACATTATGGATTCCGTTTCCTTGGAGTGTCCGAGCCCAAGGGTGTGGCCGATTTCATGAGCTGCGAGCTTTCAAAAAAGACATCAGAAAATTAGGAACAGTTTATTCCCAAATTTGACTTCTACTGCTCAAAACAGTACTAGTGGTCTGAAGCCGTTTATAAAACATTTGTGGTAGTGCATCAGACGACGGAGCTAAACACTCCAGAAATTCTGAGTTAGGGTTTTATTTTACGTGTAGACATATAATCGTACTATTTTTTTGATAGATAGATAGATAGATAGATACAAAGTTTTCCATAATTTTTCAATTTGTTGTATTTTTAATTTCATTAAAATTCTGTATTCACAGACCCCATGACTGGTGCCTCATGTAGTAATTACTTTATAAATTATAGAAATAATTGTGATATGTTTTTGAAATCTGTGCAATAAACATATAGTAACAATAGTAACAATAATAATAATAATAATAATAATAATATTAATAATAATATTAATAATAATAATAATATTAATAATAATAATAATAATAATAATAATAAAATAAAAAGCAACCAGCTGAAAGCTGCGAGATATCGAAATAATAATAATAATAATAATAATAATAACAATAATAACAATAATAATAAAAATAACAATAATGATATAAATAATAATAATAATAACGATAATGATAACAATAATAATAAAAACAATAATAATAATAATGAAATAATAATACTAATAATAATAGGGCGTTGGGGTAGGACAGGTTGGTGCCTTAGCCTATCACGGGAAAATTGACGCTCCCGCCCACCAGGGTCCGGGGTGGCACCTTTGGCAAGTGCCAGCAACCCATTGCCACCCTTGTTGGGGTAACAGTACAGGGTAGAGGGAACTCATTAGTCTTGGTTGACATCCCCTCTAGAGATGGTGTCTCGATAAAAATACCGGTAGTTGTGAAACCTAAAATTCACTAAAACCTCAAATGAGTGAAAAATGTCGAACCTAAACCGAGATAACGGCGTGAATGAGACCCACGGCACAGACGTGGGTTTCTCGCCCGGCACGGGGATGGGTGCCGAGCAGCCTGAACCGGGTCGTCAGCAAACGACTGCTCGGAGAGGAATGGGATACAGAATTAACAAGATTGTGATGGGGTAACTTCACAGAGAGACTTGAAGGGTATTTGAACAACATCAACACAAGTCTTCAGCTCTTTAACATACAGAAAACGCTGTTGTTGGGATCAGCAAGAATCCTCCGAAGGGTCCTGAAAAGCTGAGGCTTCTTGTTTCAGTCTGCTCAGGACTCACCAGTAGTGAATACTGTTTTCCATAATAATAATAATAATAATAATAATAATAATAATAATAATAATAATAATAATAATAATAATAATAATAATAATA
>JAOBYE010118781.1:0-19278 GCA_025403585.1 Parazoanthus swiftii | reverse complement strand
CGAGGATCCTTTCATTTGCTTAAAATGTATATCCGCAGTACAAATATATGAGTTTCATATATTCACTTCATACATGTTATAATCACTAGTTTTATTTGTGGTAAACATACATTGTATAAAAAGTAATAAACCGTATGAAAGTTTTTAGTTTTCAGATTACGAATTGAAAAATAAAATGGGAAAGGAGATATTGAGTATCACTAGCCAAAGCTAAGGTATACTGTACAATGTAATCATGAAACAATATAATTTATAATTTTCAGCAAAATATAATATGTACATATTATTAGTTAAAACTAGTATGTTAGAAGCATCTCTTTTCAGTCACCTTGACATCATTCATGTACATACATGTACATTAAACACATACAATGTAATGTACCTGTGGAACAGAGGGTTTAACTTTACTGGCCATGGGGTGTTAGTTTTTGTTTGTTTAATATTTAACCCAAACAAATCTCATGCAGGTCCAAAACTTTCCAAAAGTGCCAGAAGAGATAAGGAAAAAAGAAAAGCAAACACTTCATCAACTGTAAGTGATTCATAATGCAATACTGTAGTTTTTTGGTTAACTGTATATAATATGATAGCCACTATTGTGTGACAGTATTATAATCAAGGGTTTCAAAAATAGGTGTCATGTGTCACAAACGACGTTTACTAGTCTCATTTCCAATGCCTGTTTTCACCACAGTTTTACTCTGTCTTTGCAAGTTTCTTTAGCCCTTGATACAATGTCAACCTCCAACTCCTACCCTACCAGTTGCTTTACATATAAAGTCCTAATAATGTGATACTGGTAATTTCAGTTGTAATGGTTCTGAAACATGACGTCTTCAGAGTGGATTAAAATTCCGGATAACTACCCGGGTTTCCCGGGTCGATTTGTATTCATATATGCAGGACTAATTTTCATATGAATGGAAACTTCAGTCACGACGCTGCTCATTGAAAGTCGCTTTCAGTCGTATGTCTTCCGATTAATATACTTACAAACTCATTATTACTTTTAATGATGCAGCTCTTGAGCTGCTCCATTGTGCGTTGGTGTTTTTAAATTAATTTTGAAGAATGGGCTAATGTCAAGTAATGTGGTAGCACATAGGTGTTAACATCGAAACAATGAATGGGTAGCAGATAATATTATCAAAAGAGATGAATGGGTGAAATGACTTGCATTAAAAAATAACAATTTCATAATATTTGAAAAATATAGTATAATGCAGATATGGTGTTAGTGATAGTCTTCATTTAATTACTGACAAGGACAATGGTAATGAGTTTTTATTTATTTGTTTTGTTAAGAATCTTTAATATTCTAAGGATTTCAAACATTCACAAATGTCATGCATACATGTACATGATCTCACATAGAGAAGTTGTGAGAAACAGCAGGTTTTGTTTCACGTCTGAACTGAGTACTCACCACACACTTAGCAGAAGGGGAGAGGATGGATAAGTTCTTCATTTGGCGGATTTGAAGACACGCAGTTATCTGAGGACAAAGGAACAAACAGGAAACAGACAGGGATCCAACAGTTTTCGGCTGCAGGTGGCACATTCTTTCTATTAGTTGCAGTCGTTACTGTTTACGTGTAATTACAATAGATAGTGTAGTTTCTTTGTTTACACTCTTTTTTATTAAGAACAAATTTAATAAGAACACTGAGGCTGAGTTTGCCCAAAAAAGAAGAGCAAAACACAGTAAGAACAAAGTAACTGAGGCTGAATAAAAAATTTATGCAAGTGGACAATGTTGAACTGCACAGTAATCTTCAGTATTCAGCTCTCCGATAACGTACCCATGGCATTCAAAAATAGTTTGTCTTGTAAAAGGCATTTCACACTTCTTGTGAAACAGTGTACAAAAGTACCTTACCGAATTTTAGACGAGTTTAACCGGGTACCCCACGGAAAACATAACCGTTAAGAACAAAATAAGAACATTTCGAGGCTGAAATTGCCCAAAAATAAGAACAGTAAATTTTACTGGTTCTTACCGGTAATAAAAAAAAGTGTAGTAGCAGAAATATTTACATGTTTATTTTGCCAAAATAATACCCAGTAAGTTACAACACATGTTTGAGAAAATACGTTACAAGTGGAAGACAGAAATGAATTGAGTTAATAAGGAATGACAATGCAACGAGCTGTAAAACCACGAGACACAAGAGGTGAATCTTTTCTTTTTGGACAGGAAAGTAAACAACAGCAATATGGACAGTTTTTCACGATTTATGATGCTGAAAACTGTCTGTTATATTCAAGAAGAGAGTAAATATCTTCATAAAAATTTTGAACAAAACAGCCGGCCTGGGCACGTAGTACACCAAACTTGATAGTTGATAGTTCAAAGTTTTTATGATCAGGCGGACATCGGACATCACGTGTTACCATTTTGTTGTTTCGTTTTGCTTCAGTTTAGATACACTATGCCTCGCTTCACACGAATCATATGAGATACTTTTAAGACTGTAATATGCCGAGCCATAGCCGTGTTTTGTAAATTTCATAATCACGCCGATGTCTAAGAAATGGTCCATACTTTAGCTGTGCGTCTATCGAGTTATCGATGCACTTGGGAAGTTGGGAGAGCACTCGAGAAGCTGGAGAAGCACTCGGTTTCGCCTTGTACCACTTAAACGCTTCTCTCGTGCTCTCTCAACTTTCCGCGTGATCGACGCACGCTAAGCATGGACCATTTCTTATGTAATTGCGATTACTCGTGCGGTGGGATGATACTATAGTATGTTACTAGGTGTGTGAAGTAGTCTTTTTCAGTTTGTTCTTACTCATACTGTACATATTTTCAGTTCAATGTTTTGCAAAATGTGAGATACTCACTGTACGCTGCGAGTGAGTTTCCGCTGGCTTCGTGATAAGCATCCTCAATACATACATTGTAACTATTTATATGAATAAAGATTATCTGTAGACTTTGTATCCATCTCCAGCTCTAGGCTAGTTGCCTGACCTACACATACATACACAGTTACATGTACATATAGTATGTCAGATGCTTCATCGGTGTGTTTTCCTTTTCAAGGTGGAGTCTCAGGTAGAATTTCCCCTCAAGATGAGGCTCTTTGGCTTGACAAGTATAAACCCAAGTCAGAGGTGAGAGCTTCTATCGCGCTGTGCCTGTTAAGTAACCTTTGTTAAATCTGATCAGATGACGCAAAACGTTTCCGTTATCAAAAAGTTTGTTAACCAACTGCTTCAAACTGCGAAAAAATCCGAGAAATTTCAACTTGACGTCAATATCTCTCACCTTAATTCAGAGATTGCAAAACATACCTTTAGTTTTCATGTCGAATTTTTAAAGCGCTATCACTTTGTTCTGGGTCCATACTTTGATTGTCTTTTAAAGTTTGTGGTATATGATTTCATGGATGACGCCAGCCCAATGAAAAATTGCGTGATGTGTATCAAGACATGCCCTATACCTCCTCACAAAATTTGCCATATCTTTCGGTGTCATTATACCCATAATAATAACAATTTTTCATTACATTACCTTGCTAATGCATACAGTACTTGCCCATGCTCAGTTCACTCAGGGTTTAAAATATGAAGATTTTGTTGAATTAATGAGACCATATGTGACCAAACAACGTTATTTTGTGCCCTGAGGCTGAGTGAACTTGTAAGAGGGAAATTTCGCATTAGCAACAGTGTTTTTCCTAAGGTTTGGGAAATGGAGTACGCTGAGTGGGAAAAAAGGTACACCTTGGTTTAAGGTCATCGAGTGTCGGAGTTGCGAGGGTCTCGGGACATGTTTCCCAGAACATTTGGTTCTAGTTAACCACAGTTTAAAGTTATAGTGAATTTAGATGTTGTCTTTGGTTAATTTTTAAAAAACTGCCAGACGTCACTGCTGGGGAAGGGCGGTACAATCACCTGGGAAAGTCGGTACAATTTAAGAAAAACACTGAGCAAAGTGGTCCATTAATTTAATCACTGCTGACTTTATGTGTTTGTTCGTGTTGTGCAAACATGTATTTAATATTAACTGTTAAAAGTTTTGCTGGAAATAGACCAACGTAATGTATTTTATTTTTACAGCTTGAACTTGCCGTTCACAAGAAGAAGATAGCAGAAGTGCGCGATTGGCTTCTGTCTCACCTTTGTATAAAGGTACTGACGGGAAAATGAAGTTACGTGTTCACGCATGTGCAGTTAAACACGTAAAACCATGATCACGGGGCCGACTTATTTGTGAAATATGATTCGGCCGATCAAGAACGCGATTCCAACTAAAACAGACCAGCCGATAACACTTGCGTTTGAATAGGGAGCCGCATCAATTACGTCACTAGAATGCTCGCAAAGCATGTTGGGATTGAAAAGCGGACAAACACGCGACACTGTAGCAGCCAGGCACGCGATCAGTTCACAATTATCACAAATTTTTTTCTAGTTCCCGCTGTTTTCGTGTTTAGTTCTTTAAAATCATATCTGAAATTGTTCAAAAACCTGTTGTTGATTACGTGTTTGTCCGAACAACAATCCCACAAAGCAATGCGTAAATCTATTTTAAGACCTGATACGGAGCCCTATTCACTAGTTTTATGAACTTTCTTCTGATTGGTTGAGAAACAAACTTTACGACAAATTTGCGATAACACGGGTTTGACGACGAAACGCTATAATTTGTGTTGTACAAACTGATATGTTTCATTTGTAGACACACCGTATAAATGGTGAAATGTACATGTATTGTATCAAGCTATGTTTTTACTGTCACCCCGGTTCTTATTTGATATGCATCTATTGTACTGTCAGTTGGTACAAAACGCACAGATTGTATATTTGTAATTGTTTAGTAGCACTACAGATTATGAATTTTTATCTTAAACGAATTAATCAATTATGCATGTCTACTCAATTATAAGATCATTACTACACAGTAGCGTAAACAATAAGTTTTCAATCGATACACGGAGTCTTTCTGATGAGAGCAGGGGCGTCAAAAGTAAAGTTAGTAATTGGCTAGAAAGTAGATTTTCTGTTAGGGTGAAAGGGAAACTTGTGAAGAAAATACATGTATGAAATATCTACAATTCTTAGAATTCGAAGCAGAAACTTTAAGCCCATGTAAGGGAACAGGGTTTCACGTTTGTATTTAACATTGCTAGACTCGGAAAGCCCTCGATTGTCACGTTCTTTTTCTCTGTTATATGTTCAATCCATCTACATATGTTAGCTAAAAATACTAGTCATGTACAATGTGTTATTGAGCGCCATACAGGTAGTCCGACACTACCCTACTCTTTGAAAGAACATTCTATAAGCCATCCTAGTCCCTATAAGCCTCGCGGTTTTCTGGGATTTCTATAATCAAAATGTAAGCAATCTATAAGATTAAATAAAAAAAAGAATGTTTTTTCCTCGTGTTTCCAAATAAAATTTCACGTGTTGTCCTTAGAAATTTGTTTTAGAGTGCTTTTCAGTACACATAATGACTAGAACTGAATCTGGAGGAAGAACCTTGAGGTGGTAACGATATTTCGCAAGTACTAGTACTGGCTGCAATACAACAGAGGGGAGAGTTCTTTTTCCAGTTTGAAGTTTAAAGCAACAACCTTTCTTGTTTAAAAATGACAGGTTCATGGATCAGGGTCAGGTTCCATTCTTCTTTTGACCGGTCCCGCGGGTGCTGGGAAAACTGCAACACTAGAAGTATTGTCGCAAGAGATTGGCTTCGAGATTCAGGAGTGGATCAACCCAGTCACGAGTGCATCGTTTGAAGGTGAGAGAAGAGTGGGTACAGTATATCACCTGTTGAATAGAACAAGTGAAGGAGTGCAAGGGTATCCTTTTTGCATCATCTTTTTTGTTTAGTTAATATCACCTGCAGCATGTACAGTGTAAATCGTTGCACATAATACAACATCGAATGCGGAGTGAGATCGATCATGTTTAGCGCTATTTAAAACTCTCTCTTTATCACTCGTCTTTGAGTTATCGGGAGAAAATAAAAAAGAAAAGTATCTGAAGGGAAGTAAGACTCGCTTCGCGTTAGCCGGGATTTCGATTTATTAGGGTTTCGAGTTATAGGGGTTAAAATTACAGTAAATGTATGGGGCAGATCAAAGAGAAATTTAGCGGGGGATTCGAATTATCGAGGGTTTGGGTTATCGGGAGTTCAGCTGTACCTACGTTAACTTGTGCTGAACTACTGGTCATTGAACACATGTTTTAGGTGCTGGCGAGTACCAGCAGGGATCGTTTGTAACGTTTGAGTCACAGGTGAAGCAGTTCCAGGACTTCATTCTGAGGGCAAACAAGTATCCAACCCTATCCATCTTTGCAGGAAACATTGATGTAACACGGCAGAAAATTATCTTAGTTGAAGTGAGTGTCTATGAATGATCCTCATTCTGAATTACCTTTATAAAAGATTGTTCAAATATTTTATCCTGTGTTTTGATTTTTTGAGAAATGAGGAACTGCGACTTCTAAACATAACGAATTGTTCCTTACAAACAGTTAAGCCTTTTTCATCCCATTTCAGGACTTCCCGAACATATTTTTTCGTGACCCTGGGCAGTTCCACGAAGTGTTAAGGTTTGAACTTTATATTCATTCATTCGTTCGTTCATTCGTTCATATGTACTCTTGATTATGTGAAAGATACATGGAACACACGCACCCCTCCGGTAATCGTATAATAATATTAACTACTTAATAACCATGAATGAGGTCTGTACGGGAATTGTCAAAGCGAGGCCTTGCTTCATTGAACGAGCGTTAACGTGGTCAGCGCGTCAAGGCTGAAGTTTGATATTTCCGTAAAGACCAAACGTTCAAGTTTTCATTATATGACATTTTTTATAAAAACGACAATAACATCGTGCAAGCGGGAACTCTTTACTTCGCACATCCAATTACGCATGCGCGAAGTTAATTAACAATAACCCGTAATGACCGTGGGCTATGCGGGGAATCTAGACCGCTCAAGAACCAATCAAAACGCGCGAAGTTTCCTTACCATATAATAAAAAACATTATTATTGGTAATTACGAACACACAAATCCTAAAGTGTATAAATCAGAAGAAGGTACAGGAAAAAATATTAAAAGAATCAGTCGTTTATGAAACGTTATAATAAGTATAATGTGAGAGAATATGCTTTTGTAAGAAGATTGTAGACTAGGAGAAATATAGATCACAACATAGTAGCCAAATTTACATGTAATTGCATATAAGTCTTTTAATAAGTAGTCTTTCTTTGCACTGTTGGCTGTTTACTGTACGAGTCTGAGGCACCAAGCTGAACCGTTCAGTAATTTATGACTGCTCAACATTCCTGCATGCATTAATGGCCTGTGAGATTTGTGGTATTTCCAATATACTTCAGAATCGAGTACACAATCTGCATCCTACTAGTCTTGTGTTACGGGTATTTCCCACTTGTTCACAAAGTTCCTAACCGCACTTTCCTCATTGTTTTCAGGTTTATTAGCCATTACTCCTTTTATTAAATAGCTAACTTGAATACAAACCATAATACTCGATTACTGATAACCAGTTGGCGTATTGAGTTGAAATAACCACAAGAAGTCAACTGTACTTGGACTTGGTTTTCTAGGGTATACAAGCAGACTGGAAGAAGCCCATTGGTGTTCATTATATCAGACAGTCACTATGGAGATTCCAATGTGTATCGCCTTATGCCCAAGGACTTGCAGGCTTCACTGAACATCCACAATATAAGGTGACATGAGAGACCAGTGTACGTGACCAAACAATCTTGGGTACATGTATCCATGGATGTTGCTGTTCTATAGAATAGGTGCATGTGTTTGATAAAAATGTATATGTACTGCTGTAGGGTACATGCCATGATAGATGTGGGTCCGAATGATCAGTAAATAACCTCTCACATTTTGACCCCTTGTGATGTAAAATTTTAGCCACGCGGCCACTCCAATTTGTTGTCGACGTATTGTTGCTGTATCCAACATGAGAAGCTCACTTTTTCAACCCTTTACCTGAACTGGATTTGCTAATTGTCTTAACAAAGTATTTCTTGTTTATGCGCGCTAGGTCGTAAGAATTATATAAAAGACAGCGGTATCTCGTGTAACAGTCTACGGGGTACAGTAGACTAACGGGAACATCTTCAGTTTGGTCAACAAAATGATAAAAACACAACTTTTCTAAGACACTAAAAAAAATTAAAGAAATTTTTGAAAAATAATAGCAAAAAAATGTGCACTACTACTTGACTTCTGCCACCAATAATTAAATTAAGACTTGCCTGCGCTTTAGATCAGAAGAAAGTCGAAGCAGACGTTGGAGTCACCTTTCAAGTTATTTTAGAACACAAATTCTCTATAACGCATCAGAAAATAAACAAACAATATTACTGAGTACAGGTATAATTTGTTTTTGTTTCCATACCTTTTAGCTACAATCCTGTTGCACACACAAGTTTGGTGAAAGCAATGAACAGGGTGGTCTCTTTGGAAAGTAACCAGGTAAAAAAAAGACCGGCTTTATTCCTTTATATAATTATTGATCCATGTATTCCTTAAATTTATACAGCTAGTAGTTCCGCGCAAGCTGCTCACGAGGTTGTAGTGTTTTGAACATATAGCTTAGGTGAAAACCTAAATCATTTAGGGTTCCCTTTGTATTGAAAGTGAGCAATGAAATCAATGTGTTTTAAAAGTTATTATTTTTATTCGATTCCGTACTAAAAAATATGCCAGAATATTCATTCTTAGCTGCATAAATTGTTTGTAGTTAACTCAAAGACTGCTTTTTACCGCACTGTAAATTGATTTTTTTTTTACCAAACAAGATTTGGGTGTTTGTAACAATTTTGAATTGTACAGAAGACAACAAATTGTCTCTCGAAATATCAAAATGGCAACTGATCATCAGTAGGATACCTTAAATGTGCGCAATTCTACAATTGATTTGGGTTCCATCAGTAAATACGAGACCAATTGTGGAACTTTACTGAATAACGACTCAAAATACGAAGAAGCACCATTTTGTGCCGATGCGTTTTATATAACTTTACAGTCTACTCTAGAAGTTCCCATTTTTACTCGGTACTATCACAATATTTTATGACCGGTACATGTACTCTGGTTGAACCCTAGGGGGCGTCAAGTTTTTCTCCTCCATCTAAAGAAGTAATCGAGGATCTGTCTCACAACAGTGCTGGGGACATCAGAGCAGCCGTCAACGCTCTGCAGTTTACGTGCTTGAAAGGTTGGATTGTCGGTATACACTAGCAGAACCTCCGGTAGAACTAATGCTCAAGGAGCTCACTACTCCTGGAATTCCTCACTGGAAAACTCCTGGAATTTTTAAATTTTCTTCCAGGGCCCTGGAAAACTCCTGGAAAAAACAGACCACTTCCCTGTACTCCTGGAAAACTCCTGGAATTTTGTGGAAAAATTTTCAACAGTTTAGTAAACAAACTTAAACCTGCGGAAGCATCTGATTCATGATTGTACTCTTTAAATTTTATCGAGACTCAACTTCAGGAAGTTTTTTTTTCTGGGGATTTTGGTAATTTTCGTCCCGTTTCGCTTCGACTGAAAAGCTTTTAGCGAGAAAGAATTTGGGGTTGGGTCCTGGAAAAATAAATTTTTCACGCTGGAGAACTCCTGGAATTTTCTTATCATCATTCAGCGATCACCATTAAAACTGTTTACTTTACGTCACTTTAAGTCATTTTGCTTCACCCTATTTCATTTTACTTCACTTTATTACATTAAACTGCCATTTTTTTACTTTACACTCGACAGATAAGTGTTCCAATTTAAGGAAGCGCCAGGCATTGACAAAATCTTCAAAGACATCAAACATGGGAAAAAAATCGAAGAAGGACAAGATTTCTGACAACAAAGGCTCCAGCAGTAAATGTCAGTTATATGAAAAGGACTCAACTGTGGCAGAACAGCAGGACACGCTGACAGCTATTGGTGGAAAAGATGCATCTCTTTTTCTTTTCAGAGCACTCGGCAAAATACTGTATTGCAAAAGTAGGTGAACATTTTTTTATGTATTCCTTGTTTTCCAACTCTCTTCTTAGCCAATGCTATAGTCAAAGATCAGATTAGGTTATTCGTTCTGAGAGTAGAGTCTTACTGTTTTACTTAATGTAGAACATCTGTTAATTTTAGAAAACTCAAATAGACTAATTTCGATATATTAAAACTCAGCCTGAAACAAAAGACATCAACACGAGGCTCTGTGGAATAAAATATAGAGATATAGAGTTTGATTGGACTATTCTCCAGAGCCTCGTATTGATGTTTTTTGTTTCAGGCTGAGCTTTATTGTATCGAAATTCCTCTATGATACTTGTAAGACAAAGTACTTTAAAAGGAGAAGCAGTAAAGATTAATGGTGTGTCCTGTATCAAAAAGTAATGTGGTAAGCGAGCGTAAACTGTTCCACGGGTTTTTTGTATTCTTTTACTGCTTTAGTTAGTCCAGCATTTAATGTTAGAATTAAAATTTACAAGATTATAATCCCTTTCAAAACTGGAATCAAATTTTAAACTTTTTTTATTTAAATGGTCCAGTTTCGTATTCGTAGTTGCCGCTGTTTACAGTTACTACAGGCTCGTTTTCACAGCGTTAGCCCCGATTTGATGTTAAGTGTTTGTAAATACCAATAAATTGATGTGACCTATTTGCAACTGTTAGGACTTGTAACCGTTCACACTGATATATCAATTTATGTCTATCAACAGCACGTGGGGCTAACGCTGTACTGTAACATAGAAATGGGTATACATGTATGGTCATTGAAATCAACGGCAACTTGGAATACGAAACTGAACTAGAGAACGATAAATCTCGGGTATTTCTTTCATCAGGAGACACGTCGCTCTCGGACAAGGACAGTCTACCCAGTCATCTGCACAGCATGGCAAGGAATCAGCTGCAGTTCCTTCCAGAGGTCTGTGTATATCGTTTGGTTTTTTTAATGTTTTATATTTATTGCAAGCATTTTGCTATGTCCGTTGCGATGTTAAGGTCCGTGGAGTGGGTCATGAAGTCGTTGGTCTAGTCTCTTAACGTTCTATCGGGGAACTTAAAAGAACCCACACACTTGAAGGTAGGAGTAGGCTAATGCGGTCGGTGTAGTGGACTGTCATCTCCTCCCTTACCAAAGGGTTCGCTGCAGTTGGGACGACCCGTTGGAGTGTCCGTCTCCCTTCAAAGAAAAACCTTATAAAATAAAACAAAAAATAAAGAGAAATAAAAATGTACTTCATAACTTTACGTTAAGCACGTCCTCGACCCTTTGCTTTGCTCTTTCCAGGATGTAATTGAGAAGACTCATATGTCGGGCGACTCCTTTAACTTGTACCTTCATCAGAATTATCTCCTCTTCTTCAGTGACATTGAGGACGTGGTAAGCACATCGTTGTTCCTAACTATTTTCTTAAGTATATAGAGATTATTAGCAGTCTAAACTCAGGCCGAAATCAGTTTTTTAAACTGTATATGGAGCGGTTCTTTTTGGAAGGTGAAATTCCTTTGTATTCGCGCACGATCGACACTTCCATCTATTTACTTTTCCGCGTACTTTGTCTCGTCCTGCTCACAATTTAAAGGCACGTGACTGAGAATGGAGAGTCAATGTCCCGCAGAGTACAGTCTGGTTTTTACATTGGGGAGTAAACAAAAAACTATTATATACTACTCGCAACATAGTGTTCTCGAGTTTTGTTCTTATGCTTTGGTTTGGATCATTTAATAACTTTGAACAGTTCCTGAACCTTTATAAAAGATTTAAAGTGAAAGGTGACGTAAAAAATTAAGTTTTTTTTTCTTTAGTTTTTGTGGAGGTGATTAAACTTTGTCCTACAGAAGTAGTTCTTGTACAAAGGTGACTTTATAATAGTTCAGAGGTTGAAAAATTATCATAACACAGAGCTATGTGTAAAAAAAAACAAGAAGAGAAAAGTGCAACAAAAGTGTTTGCATAACCTGTAAGGAAGTCATTCTTGTGACCACAACTCCTGCTCCCTCTTAATAATGCTTCTGACCTTATGAAACATATTCAAGTTTTAACTGAATGCTTCTTTTGTTCTAATTTAGTGCGTAGCAACAGAGTACATGAGTGACGCGGACATTATGACGTCAGAATGGATGGTAAGCTCAGTTACGAAGTACTCTAACAACAGTGAGTTTTAGATCTAAACAAAGAACTAAAAACATATTAAAATAGAAATGTATACCTTAGGTTGTTAAATACATATACTCGTTACTGAACGCCTTTCCCCCTCCCCCAAATTTCTCTATAACGTAGTTTTTTCAACGTTACTTTTCCAACCAGTAGTATATCCATTGTTTTCAGTTCGAGGATCTGTCACATGTAACTCTTCAGTAACTCTAAATTTTCCTTTAAATTGAAGTACACTTACTTCCTTTTGTATTACTATTGATAAAACTAGGCAAAACCAAAATCGGTAAACTAATCTTTAAAGAGGCTGTGTTACGGTAAAGCACCGACATATCGAACTACCTCATTCTTGCAAATTAAGGTCAATTTTCATCAAATAAGAAGCTCTATCCGAGTAAGTTGTTCCAATAAATAAAAGAGAATAAACGATAAGGAATTTAAGTGCAGCATGGAGCGGTTGGAAGTGGATTACGATTCATCAAATTTCTAAACAGAAATGACTACAAGGCGTGACGTCCTGTCCGCGTCACACTGTGAACAAAACTCGTGAGAGTCGAAAGCTTAGTTACGACTTTGTTTTTAATTGTACAGAGATTCTAAAGTTTCAGATTCGTTTCTCATTTTTTTACCTGTACAGATGAAGATTTTAGAACAGAAATCAAATTTAGTCAAAATGAAGTCAAATTTTTGTTATTGTCGTCGACTTCACTACCACAAGTTATAGTAATTAGTTTTGTTCTTTCGCCGCCTCTTTTAATGTTTTGTTGTGTTTGAAGCAATTTCTTCTAGTTTCAAAAACCATTTCCCGTCAATGTTGATGAAATGCTAAGAACTTCCTGGACACAGCGCATTTCTAAATCATTGACATTTTATTTTCAGCACCGCTTAACTCTTCAAGAGTACCCACCGTGTGTGGCTGCGCGAGGACTGGCCTTCAGTAATCACACCAAGAGTGCGTCTGGTTCAGGGGGGTGGAGACCACTTCACAAACCGCAATGGTTTGACGTATTCAAAAAGGTAAATCTGTTGGAACTATTTGTATCATGAGAAATAAAGAGATCGGAAGTAGGTGGCAGTTCTGTACGGTTAAGAACGCTCTTGTGGTTTATCAAAATACCAGAACACAAAATACCATGCTGCTCGCTACTCTTGCGACTCCTGGAAAACTCCTGGAATTTTGAAATTTTCTTAAAGGACCCTGGAAAGCTCCTGGAAAAACAGATAATTTTCTTGCACTCCTGGAAAACTCCTGGAATTTAATCGAAAAAGTTTCAACAGTCTTATAAATGAACCAAACCCTGCAGAAGCGTCTAACTCATTGTACTGTTTTGTCAAGACTCGATTTCGGGAAGTTTTTTTTTTTTTTTTTTTTCTGGGGATTTTGGCCATTTTTTTCCCGTTTCGCTTCAACTGATAAGTGGCTGGAAGAAATTACTTGATATTATTTTGTTTTGGGCGAGAGAGAAGTTGGGGTTCGGTCTTGTAAAAATAAACTTTCTACCCTGGAGAACTCCCGGAAAACTCCTGAAATTTTGTGATATCATCAGTCAGTGAGCACCATAAATGCCATAAAATCTAAGTTTATGTTCCCCTTTCCCGGTTAAGAACCATTTTTTTTTTTTATCAACAGAAAGACACAACCCCTCGGCTATATAATCACGCCTCTTCACTAACAAAAACTATTGCACTTATAAGCCTCCTGTATATGTCCTCTCTCCCTTCTCTCGCCATCCAGTCGCTTTAATTTTGTTTTATTCTCGTTATAGAGGGCACTAACTGGTAACCTGTCATTACTGACCAACTATTTTGCAGTCCAATCATCTTCTTCTTGTGTTTTCACAACAAGAAGATGATTGGACCAGCCACGATTACCCAGATGAAGATTCATCAAGCCATTTTGCAGTCGTATTGCAAGAGAGTTGGCCGGTTTGATATTAATTGTTTAAGAAAGTTAATGAGTTATGTTTTCAGTTTGTTGTGCAAATCTGATCCTTTCTAAAGACCGCTAACCGGTTGTAACAATCATTTTATTAGATGGAGGCAATAAAGGTAGCTAGAGTAAGTTGCACATTTCCCAGATTTCAACCTTTCAAGTATTACATTTACAACTGTCTTTGCATAAAAGATTTCCTTTGTATAGACCTTTCGAATTGAAAGTGCCCTGGCTGTTTTAGTTTTAATGCAACACAACACTGTATTAAGTTGATAGAACGTGTTGGTTACAGCAAGATGTTTCGTTATTCTTTACACAGAGGCGTGGCAACTGCAGTGCTATGAGGGATCTTTTTCGAGGTAAGCGGTTAACTTGTCTTGTGTATCAGAGAATATCTAATTAGCTGTCGGTGAACTTGTCTTGTGTATCAGAGAATATCTAATAGCCCAGTTTCGATATATTAAAATTCAGCCTGAAACAAAAGACATCAATACGAGGCTCTGGGGAATCAAATATAGAGTTTGTATGGATTATTCCCCAGAGCCTCGTGCTGATGTCTTTTGTTTCAGGCTGATTTTTAATATATCGAAATTGGTCTATTAGCTGTCGGTGAAACTATTGACTGAAATATCCATCACTCGGAGTAACAAATCAGTAAATTGAAGTTAGTTTAATTCAAACAAAGGGCGAGGTGTGAGGTGTGTTCAGGTTAAGTGCTAAGCAGTTTCATTAAACTGAGAACACATGTAATTCTGCTCTTCTTTCCACTCCACAGTTATTAAACTCAAATATTTCTCTCTTGATACAGGGTATGGATCAAGTGCTGTCGTGATGCAAACAGAAGTTCTACCTTATCTCGCACTCACTGATCTGCCGTTAAAAACACCCGGTAAATCAAGCTTTTGTTAATCCGCATTTCTAAGGATTTTGAAGCAAGGACTTTCCTTTCAAGTTGATTTATATCGTAGCCAAATTGTTGTTTGTGTTAATCTATACTAAGAGAACCATAATAGTTTGAATGAAGAAAAGTCAGTCTCTCTCTGCTTCAGAGGAATTAGAAAATTTCAGAATTGCTGTTCTTTTTTTAAGGAATATTTGGTGGCTCAGTGTCCACATTCCACCATAGAGAATTATTGGAAATTTCTAGTAGAAGGGGAGGGAGACGGGGCTCCTACTGTAGAAGTTATAAATCTTGAATTTACAGAGGGGGAGGTAAATTCCAAACAAAAAGTACACCTTACGATGTTCGTCAGTGGTTCTCGCTGAAGACAGCCATCCCTAAGGCAGTTGACGTGTTAACTGCTAACATTGAGCAGACAGTGTGTTAAGTTACAACTGTTTGTGAATCGCAAGTATCGTCATACGTAAATTTCACTGGTCAAATGCAGCTTTGAAATAAAATGGTAGTTTTAACAATGGGTTGTCAAGTAAGATATGTAGTAACCCTTCAAAGATGCTGAAATGTCTGTACGTGCGATATCTCCAATTTATTCCTGCTTAGTATGCTTTACCTTTGCTGAGATGCGTGTCAGACTATTGAGGAATCGAGGAGTGCTTGCTTTTTGTGATATACTGTATGTAACATTTTCAATGTCGACCACAACCCTAACGTAACTTTGGTGTAATCAGAGTTGCGTTACTGAGGTAGTTTTTCAATTTATCTTTCAAGGCCAAATTTCGTTTCTGCAGTCCGTTTGCCGATTGACAAGAAGAAGACAGGGATTCAGGTACATAAACTAGCGTGTTTCAAAGCTCGTTTACCTTTGCGGGTTCTGTTCTGCTATCTGTTGCCTGGGCAAAGGGCATGGGAAAGCTATCAAGTACATGTAGATAAGGTTTATCCATTTTCAGTGAGAAGTTTGTTGTTTTATCAGTTACAGTCGATAATCTTAACTGAAGTTAAGAAAATAGTATATTTTCAACAACAGTGAAAGTATCTCCTTGTGCAAGTTTTGTTTTATTTTATTAATTAATTTATTTATTTATTTACAAGATTCGCCGTATTCGGCAGGAACTTCCCACAGAGATTAGACTCCACCAACGGGGCCCCTATGAAGAGATGAGATTACAGGCCACAACACTGTCTTATCCATACCTCTCGATAACTCGTCAATCATTTGAACAAACAAGCACTGTTTTTTTTTTTTTGCAGCCTCCAGTTTTGAGTTCGGTTTTAGGCTCTTATTTCATACAGAGCCACAAGTTCTGGCGCTGTTCCAACCAGAAGCCAAACGTGTCTGCAAATCTGTCAATGGTTATTAATTACTCCGTTGTGTTTGTTGACAGAGGTTAAAAACTAATTTCAAGACTTAAAAGCGCACAGCAATGTAAACTGTAGCAAAACGGTTTTGTCGGTATTGTCAGATAGTACCTGGGTACGTGTTTGTCTTCCCTGTCTTTCAGAATGCCTGTCCCTCATCTCTCTATTTGCGCGTGCATTCGTGAAAAATAGGTACTTTAGTATATGTGAATATTTACGTTTACAGATTATTTCTTTTGTAAATGAACCGTTTATTCAGTTGTCCAATCCTAATAAATTGGCAGTTTTTAAATATTGATTTAGATGTGGTTTCTCGTTGTTTCTCGTTCTCGCACCATGCAATGGTGCAATGGTTTCTTTTTTCATTTCTTACGAATCTACTATAAATTTGTTGTAGTGTGAGTCCTTAGCGATACACAAGCTAGCAATCTATACACTGTAGTAGCATCCGTCGATAGGTTCCCGTCTAACCTCAATTCTGCCTTTGTCAGATCTTTCACAGAGACGTTGGATGAAAGAGATGTGGGCGGGGAAGATGAAGATAAAATACCCAGTTCTCAAGAACAAAGCGCAGCTCCACGAATTAAATCAGCCGAGGGGACATTGGCGAGGCACGACAGCGCAGAGGGGCATATCACTGACAAACAGGGGGATGGGGAAGAGCAAGTGATGGACCTGGACGAAGAGGACATTATCGAGGATTTTGATGACGACGGATGAATCTGGCGACCCCTGGGGAGAAAAGAGGGGAAGACCAAATGATGGAATTGAACAAGGAGGATGACATGGTCGAGGATTTTGACAGCGATGAATGAATTTGGCGACCCTTGGGGAGAGGAAGGGGCAAACCAAGAGATGGAACTGGACAAGGAGGATGACGTCATCGAGGATTTATACGGAGATGGATGAACACAGCGATCCCTGGGGAGAGGAAAGGAAAATTAAGTAATGGGAGGTTAATAGGATGAGATTGAGGATTTGCCGATGATAGACGAGCATGGAAATCCCTGGTGAGAGAAGAGAACATCTGATTAGGAGATTAATAGGATGCTATTAAGGATTTGACGACGATGGATGAACAAGAAACTCTTGGAAAGACGGCGAGAGACGAAATTGAACTCAGTGGAGATGATACTGAGGATTTCCAAGATGTGTGGTCCTTACAAACCTGGCGAGAAAGGAAGCAAGAAATGGAGTCATGCAAGGAGGATAGTATAAATGAGGATTTGGTGGTGAGTGGTGCACTCGACAGCACCTGGGGGAAGAGGAGGAAATAAACAAGCCAAACAAACTTGATAAGGAGGATTAAACCACGGACTTGTTTGATGTCGACTCTACAGAAGTTAATGGGGAAAAGCAAGTATCAAGTGAAAATCGACAAGAATCTTTTTTGAATAGTTTGAGAGAATGGATGAACACAATCTCTACTGATAGAGCTTGGCATTGTCTCTGTCATTAAGGAGCAGTATTGTATGATTGGTAGCCAGTTTATACTGGCGTGTGAACAAGGATTTCTGGTGCTACATGTAGATAACCATTTATTTAGGTTAGTTTCTGCACAATACTGACATAGTGGATTGACCCCAATATTTGCAAGTTCGTCGATCAATTGATTGATTTTCATGTACAGTTACTGAAAATATTGATGATAAGTGTGCAGTGTGTACAACCGTTTAGATTAACCCTTGGCCAACTTGTAGCATTTTGTTTTTTCTCTGTGTTGTGGACAAAGAGGAGGTGACAGTCTTAAACTGACGAGTTTTCGGTACACCCCCCTTGACAAAACGATAATCACAGAAAAAATGTATTTAAGCCATGGTGTTGTTGCATGATACCTATATATGTAAATATTTTGATTTGAGGCATTGATGACTGTCACAATGTAATTCTAAAACAGACATCTGATGCAAATTGCTATCATTCATTTAGCATTGGTCCCACAGAATTGTGTTGGAATATCGCAATTTTCCAGTTTTAAATCAAACTTACCACACTCTCCTCAGTTTGGTTTAAATCTGGGGATTACTGTGTTTATATAGCTATTAAAGATGTAAATATGAAATGCATGTCGCTTATTGAGTTTTGCTGGTTTGCACTCAATCCCCAGAGACTCAAAAGACAAAGGGCAAGGCGGCCATGTTGGTGTTCACAACAAAAGAAAGTTTTTGCAACTCTATTGTTATTGTACACCAACATGGCAGCTTTGAAATCACATGCATACCACCTATAAATCCAGAAAAATTATAATGGTTTAGTACTGTACCAGCCAACCTGTGAGACCTCTGAAGGGAACATTTTCTTTAAAGAAATCATCATGATAATTTATTTATAATTATGTAACTTGGTAATAATTCAGACTGAACCATCAACCCCTCTACCAAGTTCTGGTACCACATACCTTTTCAAAAACATGTCGGAAAAATTTCGTGCAAATATGAAAGCCTACAATGCAAAATGTGTCGAGTTCACAATTTTCTAAAGCAACTCAGTGTATAACAAGATTCACAGTTTGGCTTTTTGCGGTATCATATCTGTTGACTTTTTTCTGAGGTTCATCAACAAACAAGTACTGTGGGTACGAGATTCCAAATTGCAGTTGTAAATTGTTGTTCTTTTATTGTGAAAATGTCTCATTTTTTCACGGTTAAGGGGGTGATAGCTGGAGAAACCTACAGGGGCTTCCAGGCATCAGATCTTAGTTATTTCAGCAACATTGTTTAAAAACTTTCAAAGCAACAACTAGACTCTAGACACCCCGTGACCCTACACAGGCTATGCCCTTAAATCCTACTGAGAAAAAAAAAATCTGTCTCTCATGCTGTTCATGGCAGTTTATCGTCAGGGTTCGTACACTTTTAGTCAAAGAAATTTCCAGGACTTTTCCAGGACTTTCAAGGACCAAATTAACAAAAATCA
>JAOBYE010118670.1:6013-19280 GCA_025403585.1 Parazoanthus swiftii | reverse complement strand
ACCTGTTATATAATTTTGTTTGAGTTTTGTGAGGAGAAGTTAGATGTTGATAAATTGCCTGGTGCTGAAAGGGTTAAAGGCGAGCAAGCAAAGGAGATACGGAATAGAACATATAACACATAAACTTTAACTAAACCTTCAGTTATTTTTTCTACTAACTGCAAATACAACATTTTACATTTCAGAATAATTATTTTAAAGACTTCTTCAAAATGTTAAAGAAACATTTGCTTACTCAAATGGAGATTTCATTGCTGGTTTTGCTTTTGGGTTGACCAGGAAGTGCCGCTGTGTTGCCACCACCCTGTCACCATCTCTAGCGAGTGTAATGAGGGGAAACCCCATCTGCAGCGTCCATGTATCCATGACGGCCTTCACATTCACACTGGCGTTACTTCGCAGACTTGCCTGAAGCATAAAACTTTTTGGTAAGCAATAAATTCAATTTTAATATCCGGATCTTATTTAGAGTATTAATAATAATCAAGGTAATAGCATAATTATCATTACTGTTTTTGTTATTATATTCATAACGATACCATAAATGTACATGGTCTTACAGAGAATAAGTTTTGTAGCTAGCCTTAACTCTGCATGTTACTGTGTGCTCTGTAAGCTATTGCTATTTGCGCAGTTGGGATCTAGCCATGCCACGCCAACTGGCGTTAAAAATTATTGCCAGAGTGGACCAAATGTCTCCCAGCTTCGCAAAAACCCTGGGTTCAACCAACCTGAGTCTTGGGGTATGACACAATAAACGTCATTCTAGGTGCTACTGTACCAACTGATTCTTAAACAACAAAACCGTTGACAGTGAATCTCACCTTTGTAAAGCATTGCCACAGATCATCGGTCTCTGCATTTCCAAAGGCGTGTTTCTTAAGGTAATGCTGGAGGCCTTCAATGAACACATTGTCGCCCAGGAAATTCTTCAACATTCGAATAATGGACGCTCCCTGTGGACAAGAAAAAAAAGAAGTTTATCACTTTAGTTTCTCATCCTTCCCTCTTTTGCTTTGCTCGCTACCTCCTTTACATTTTGTTATTTACAGTGTCTTCTCAAGTGAAAAATTTGTAGAAAACAGTTAAAGAAACCTAGTTGCAATACTCCAATTCTGCAAACTAAGATTGAATGGAAACTAACATGTGACCCAGGATGTTGCAAAGTCAACTTACTAAACTGAAAAAATTGGCAAGCAATATGGATGCAGGACACACAAAGTTTATTTACAAAACTATCATTAACTATTACAACTTTATCACGGTATGTTGTACCAGCCCTGGTAGGTCACAAGAAAATCTAGAATGTATTTCACAGATTTTGCATTTTATTGCTTATTATACATACTGTAACTACAAAGTAGATAAAATTAATGTTGTCATTTGTCATATGGCTTTTGATGTAGAAAATTGCCAGTACCGATATAGTTTTATATTTTTTATTTGAACAGTCAGATGATAACTTTGAAGGTTCAACGATACTGTAATTTCACAGTACTGGTACGGTATATACCATTCAAACTCCATGTGCAGTTATATTTTAAAGAAAAGTAGGATGTTTTTTAACACATGACTGTGTTCAGTTTTGAATTAATAAATGAATATTAACTAAATATGCTAATAAGTATTAGATTATACTAAATATTATAACTTAATCTGAATAATAAATTACGTTATGCCAGTATATATACATTGTATTTTTGAAGAGTGTATTTACAAATCTTAATAATTAAACCTCACTGAAAATTCTGTACATACGAAGTCATGTAGTTATGTACTGAGTCACAAAATCTTAAATTCCCAGATTATAGGATCAGCATTCTCTACACACAACTTTAAATTAACACTGTTAAAAACTTTCAGTAGGTTGATATTGTCATTTAAAACTATACTGTAGTTCCATTGCACCTTTAAATGGGCTTATATACTAGTGAAGGACTACATCAAGTTTTTTTTCAATTACAGACCTATGAAAATAAGAAGTTAATCTTGTGCAGACATTTTTGAAGCCATCTTGAAATCACTCTCAAGCTTGAAAGTAGCAGTTGAGGAGAAGTTAATTTAGACCACAAACATGTCAGAATAATTATACTTAATTGTTAAGTATTCTCAATGAAGATCGAGTTCAAAGACACTGTGCATGTGCTGGCGTTTCAAAGCCATTTTGACTTCATTTAAATGATCCCACAAAAAAATAAAGTGTAAAGGATCAACGGCTTTAACAGAAGTTTAATAGCTAGCATAATGATTATAACATTGACTGAAGGTACTTGCACAAGCTAAAAAACTTAAATGGGAATAGTTCCGAAATGTAAAATAAACAATGTAACTTTGGATGTACTGTCTTAAGTTTTTCATAAATACGAAACTTCAGAATGGTACCAAAGGTCGTTTTATTGGAAGATATAGAACACTTGAAACTTAACATTAATTTTTACTGTCATATTCTTTGCTTTCTGACTACAGTAGATGGTAGAAAGTGATCTATGACCAGTTTTGAATATTCAGAAAGCACTCACAAGTGAACCATTTTTTGAAAATTCTGGAACTAAATTATGTTTAATTTGTTAGAAAATAAGAAACAAAAAACTTAAAGGTGGGACATTTATTGCCTGCAGCGCTAATACACTGTACCTCAGATAATAACTAGAACATAAGTCTGGCCAACTGACCTTGTCATAGGAGATCGAGTCAAATATTTCATTGATCTGAGCAGGATCATGAACCGGTACAGACACTGGATGGGAGTTGCTGAGCTGATCCAGTTCCATGGCTGTCTCAAGGTCAGACACAATGAACTGGTCAAGCATTTTCCAATCTTTTGCCACCTCATTTGCTCCAATAAACTCCACAAAGCTGGCAAATCCTTTGAACAAAAAAGGTATATAATTATTTACACAGGATCATAAATGTTTTGTTCAATATGCTATAATAATTACATGTAATTGCAAAATAATATAACTGAGGTTTAATCCTGTAACAATTGTTTGTCTTGCTTGAGCTGATGTCATGTATAAGCCTGATGGGCTTGCAGTTTTTTAGGTTGATATGTTTTAATTTTTGCTGAATGTTTCCTCTTCTTCCACTTATGAATTTTACATGATAAAGATGCAAGAACTTCGTCCTATGGAAGCACTACCAATCTGCATAAAAACCCATGAACATGCACAAAGTGCAACATGTAAAAGCATGAGTGGAAGAACGGTGACTATAGTTTGTGTATGTTCATGCGCCATGCCATAAAGGGCTGCCATCATACTGCCATCACACAGTATGTGCAATGGAGCTTCACCAGCACCATCTTGAATTGTTCATCTCAGCTTATGAGTGCCTTTGACTTGTTTAAGAATATTCTAATAACATGATATCTATCAGGCTAGCAGATTTTGGATTTGGGCCAGCATCTTTTGTACTTGCTACAGCTGTTATTCCTGGGCTAGCAGTTGTCTGGAAACTTTCTCAAGCCCTGGCCCCCAGGAACTTATCCCAATTATACCAATATAATATATATCACCGGGACATTTTATTAATAAAATAATTATATATTTATTTCATAATTATTTTATCCTAATTGTTGTTTAGTTACCTTCATTCAGCCACAAATCATTCCACCATTTCATTGTCACCAAATTACCAAACCACTAAGAAAGAAAATAAAGATCTGGTTAGTCCAAACAGAGACCAGCAAATTCATAGGTTAAACCTTTAAACTTAATTCATTGGATTGTGCTAAGTATAGTCTTACAGCATGATGTACCAAACCGGCCACAGTGATTAACTACTCTTAACTTACACTGTCAATGGCCATAATTTTATAATAAAATAATCTCTCTGTGTGGTTACTTAGAGCTAATAGATCAGTTTTCAAGTTAAGCCTGCCATCAACCTGCACTTGATTGATTGGTTCTTAAGGTCAAACTACACAAAATCTTGCAAATTAATTCTGACCATGGTTTGATATCTGCTACACTGTAAATGCTCAAATACTTTGCACAACCGTTTATACACTCAATTTTGGTAAAATTTAGCATTTGATAAATATTCTTTCATGAACATGCAGTTTTGTAAAACTATATACCTTTTAAGCAAAATAACATACTAGATTGATCAAGATTTGACTGGATGCATTAGTCAATCAGTGTTGCAGGTACACACACATAATATAATATAAACAATTTAAGCCAAAAGTCTCCACTGGTTCAAGATTTGCTAAGCAGATTTAAGACACACAGTGAACCTCTGTACACGCAAACTCCTGTACATGTGTTGATCATAGGCAACAACATGCATCTGTTTATTATATACATGTATGCTAGCTGTACTGTTCATTACAAGTGTTATCGGCCATAGTTGTCCAGCTCACTTGTAACATGACCATGACTAAACAGTACTTTGTCAACTTACTTGATGAGCTAACTCATGAGACACTACCACGGCTACCCACTGTTTATTAGCAGAGGAGGATTCGTTGGGGTCATACAGAATTGATGTCATGCGATAAGTGATTAATCCCCAGTTTTCCATGGCGCCACTACTGAAGTCCGGGATAGCAATCAGGTCTGGACCAGAGAGCATCAGTTTAGCAGATTTAGGTTTGTTAACCATGATGAGATAGCACATTGCTTTGCTTTGTCAGAGGGGAAGGGGAAGTCTCCCCTCCCCTCCTATATTAGTGGCACCTTTGTGCATGAAAAACAATCAATGGCTAAGCTCCCACTGGCATGGGGCTAACAACAAAGAAAATACAATTTATAGTCTGTTCCTTAAATTTATTTAGAATTTAGGATTTAAAATGTAATGTTAAACTTTGTTTTATGGAAATGACAGAAGTAACAACACAAAATAAATTTAATGGTATTAATCTGATATTAGTTAAATTAACAATTATGAATATAAAGTTCAGTAATTATGAATTAAAATCAAAGTTATGTAGTTAATTTAGTTTTTTAATAATCTTGTTATTTGTAACTCAGGTTTCAAAAATAACATGCAATGCTGGTGGAGTTTTTTCCCAGAAAAACTACATTCAAAGCAAATGGTTGACGTGCATTAATTTAAAATAAAAACATGAATTACGTTAGTTTTTAATGATTAAATAGATTAAAGACCTTGGAAACGACAAAACCAACAGGCATGCATGCATTATGTTCTGAGTTTGCCAGACCTCCAATTTTTAACCTTGAAGTTTAGGAACATGCAACAAAAAGAACTTGTAAATTACATGTATACATGCAATTTGTAAAAACTAGACAAAATATAAAAATAATTAAACTATGTCAAACAGTAAACGGTGATAAAGAATCTGTTTTAACGCATGATCTACAAAATCTTTGCTTAGAATGTGTTATTACTAGTGCATACACGGTAATTATGTCAGATATCATTCAGCAATTTACAAGGCTATAAAACGAAGTGCATGAAGATACCAGTTCCTGGTTTGCCTTTTATTTCAGTGATAATTTTGTGATTATAGTTGTCTGTGCAGTTTCAATATACAGTGCCTGTAGTGTTAACATTTGAAGAGCTACTGTAGATACTGAAACTTACAGCAAAACTGTAGCATTATTCCACTTTTTCTGATGGAGAATGGAGCTTTGGAGTCAGTTTTCCCTTCACTTACATTTTTTTATCCTGGTTTGTTTAAATATATAGCACAGCATTATTTTACACTGTCTTGTATTATGTTAGTCTAAGAGTAAAATGTTATTCAGACAATAATCTAGTAATAATTTGTTTCATTTAATTATTCCAATTAAATTTAATTATTATAGTTATTAGTGCACCACACTGTTATCAGATGAATTTAAATAGTACGGCAGCATTTACACCCTGACCTCAACACCAAATTCAGAGCCTTTTCAAGGACTTTTGAGGACTTTCTCTAAAAAGATTTGGTAAATAAAATTGATATTTTTGTATATCTTAATAACATATAATAACTTGTTAAAACCTTCAAAATTGGTGCAGTCCAGAGCACGACTACATGCAATTTAAGGCTTTTCAAGCTAAGGACCTGACTTTCAAGGCTTGGAATTACAAGTTTTTCCCATAATTATTCAACAACATAGGTGTCCTAGATTTTCAAGGATTGTGGAAACACTGTCAAGACAGAGCATCACTTGCAGACTCATTCTTAGTACCACGGGGTTTGGTTGAACCAATAACTTAACTATAACAAAAGACTGACACTCACAATGTTTACTTCGAACAAAAGTTAGTAATTTTAAAATAAAACTGGGAAAGAACATACTATAGGACAGCAAAAAGTATTAATTACTATAATTGATTAGTAGTTATTTAGAATTATCTTAAAGATTAATTGTTGAGAATTAAAGATACCATTAGTTGTGTATTTTTTCTATCTTAAAGGAGTGTCTTTTAAAATAAATCATTGTACATGTGCGAACTAAAGAAAACTGTCATTATCATTATTAATAATAAATTATTGTGTAAGTAGCAATGTGACTTTATGCAGGGCTTTTGATAACACAGAATAATCATTATGGACCTAAAATTGCATCCTTTTTTTTTGCCCCTATCTGACCACCTGTTAAAAACTTAGTAGTGTACATGTACTATTCAAGCATCATTACAGTCAGGTATTACTTTTTATTGTTTATAGCAGAAAAAATAGTTAGACTTATAAACAAAACTATTTTAGTGTAACTGTGCTCTCACCTCCCAAATATAAAATTGTACAAGCAAAGTAACAGTATCTGAATATAAGAACACTAAGACTTGCAGAACACCACACTCCTATTGTTCTTGAATCTAAGTGCGCACATACCAGACAAGTATTGTTGTACAATGTAGAAAAAGAGGTGCACAGCCATCTTAAAGTTAATATTAATAACAAATAGCGGCAAGGCCAGGGTCATTACAGAACTGCAGTTGTTGGCCCTATGTTTTTTTTAAGGAACAATAATAGAAAACCACAAATTAAAATGTTTCTAGAACTTAGTCACTAACAAACTTAAGTAAACAGAAGTACGTAACAGAACTTGGTAATGTGAACTTCTGCTGAAGCAGACATTTGCATGAAAAAATCCTTTTATCAATCATTCTGTGGCACTCAAATTTAATTTAATGGTGAAGTTGTTTGATCCAGTTTTCCAGTTACTTACTGTACAGTCATGTATTTATTAAAATTAAATTCTTTCAGACTTTTATTATAGTTGCAATAGGAATGTGAATGCATAAAACATACTAAAGTCAATTAATTCTGCAGGAATCTCAGTTGGTTATCCAGAAATGAACAGTCAGACTAATTACTGAACAATAGTACAGAGTTGCATATCACAAAAAGGTCACTATACTGAAAGCAAACCTATGCTTATTTTGCTGTCCAAGGTCTATGTCTAAAGTAGTAAGTTTTCAAAATGTAAATTTACAGTAAAGTTGTGATAACCAAGGGGTATTTTTAAGATGCAGTAATTTGGATTTTTGTCTTCAACAGTCTAAGAGGCGAGAGCACAAAACTATAATAATTATCTTAATTTTTAAAATAAAATAACTATTGTTAGTTTGGAGAGTTAATAAAAATTATAGTTACATGATTGTGCTGTTAAAGGAGTAGAGTGTTAACAATAAAATTATTAGTACATGCTTCTTAGTTCCAGACCTGACAAAGCACTTGATCCAAAAGCTGTATGTAGTACCTTTTTTCAGAATTTTGTCTTGCGCACCTTACAACTAAGGACCAAGCTTTCGCACAAAACATGTCTCTGTTCAGTTACGTACCTTACTTATTTTCCTACACACAATTTAAGTGTGTTCAGGACCCAAGTTGTTAGCATGGTAAATACTGTATACAACACATGTGTGCATACATACATTGTAACCCGTAAGTACAGTTGTTTAAATGTATTACTGCAGTTTTAGTTTGAACATTTCTGTTATTGACTGATATAATTATGCACTTACCTTACAAAAACAAAAAAAACTGATTCAAGAAAGGTTCAAACAAAAAAAATGGAGGAAAAAGAATCTGAAGCCTGGTTCACAAGTTATATGATCGAGTGGAAACTGCAGACTTTCTGTATTTCCTAATCCCTCAGTTTGATTTATTTAACACAAACGCAACATGTGGTATGTTGAAGGTCTGGAAGCATGCATACACCCCAAGAATTTATTTCCCATCTACACAAAAGAGCAACAGGCAACAGCAAAACAGCCATATAAGGCGAAATAATACAAAAATAGTTGCAAAAACTTTTGATTCAGTTTCTTCCTGCAATTTTCATCGTGACAATGCTTGTTATGAAAAACAGTAAAACACACACTACAACTTAAAAAAAATTGAAACAAAGTAACATTAATTGATAGTTTTACTCCCAAACCTACAGTACATGTACACTGTACTGTGCAGCAGGTCTCTTGAGCCAGTTAGGCTTTGATACATGTTCCACAAGGTGTTGAAGTGAATTTATGAATGATCATCCAAATTAATTGCAAGTTAACCAGTGCTAACAGAACCGCGATAATGAATAATTCCTTTCCAGCACAATAAATACAGTACAAGTCAGAATAGTTTCCTGCCAGAAAACATTTTACATGTACTGTAGCATACATAAACCCTTGCGGTGGGGGCTAAAAATTCTTGTCATTGGGGGAGGAGAGGGGTGTGAATTTTTAATAGTGAGCGCAAAGATGTATTACATGTCAACAATGTACTACACAACCAGTGTGTGAACACAATAAATGAAACCGGTTCCAAACTGTTTGGCAACTATATTTTTTGCCAAGATTCTTGCAGAAAGCTGATTTCGGCAAAAGCCTTTCTTTAGTGTTGGACAAGTGGCCTTGGTAAAAGACAAGCTTGGTTAACTATTACTTATATCAACTATATGAACCAGGCTTTCAGCAACAGCAAATTAAAAAAATATTCATTTACAAATTAAAGAAAAGTAAAATGTTATGACAAATAATCAAACCTGGTGAGCTAACTCATGTGCCACCACTACAGCAACCCACTGTTTGTTGCTGTCTGAACACTCATTAGCGTCATACAGAAGGGATGTCAGTCGATATGTAATCAAACCCCAATTCTCCATAGCTCCAGCAGAAAAATCAGGAATTGCTATTAAATCTAAAGTCAAAGCAATAATTTGTTAGCTTAGGTAACAAATTTGTTGGCATGTGATACAATCATGCGTTTCTGCATGCAGCAAGTTACTACATGTATCTGTTAAGTTGTACAATATGTACTGTACTGTCAGTAACCTTTTCCAGTTGTAAATTAGTGTGAAATCATTTATTGTAAAACATAATTATGTGCTGCACATACTCAACATAGCCATTATCCATAAGTCTGGAAAAAATCTACATAGTTACTGTTAGTATTAAATGTTTTAATTGGTAAATAATGTCAAAGTGCAAAAAACTTATTAAAAGCTAATAGTATTACTATTTACAGCTCTTCAGTGCCACACCTATAAAAATAGGTCCCTGATGGGTCCATGTGTTCTGCTGGTAGAGCGTAACATATGATACTAGAAACGGTCTCAAACTTTGTATCAATTCATCTTGGCTAACCAAGAAGTGCGATGGCAAGCAGTGTGCAAGTTTGAAGTACCAAATGCTTCTTAAATAAAAGCAGAAGACTTCTAGCTAAAATACTGAGCCTTTCTAAAAGAAAAAAGTGTTTCTTCAAGTCTATTAAGTTTTAAGTATTAACAGCAACAATGTTTCTTGCCCTTGTTACCAAGATCTAATTATAATAAACAATTGTATATGACAATCTGCTTCAGTATCAGTTGAGTTCAGATTCAAGCACTGATAAGTTTTTAACAATGTCTCAAAAGGTATAGTTAAGTATTATTCTGTGAACAGTTCTTTCATTCAACGGTCGCCCAGCTGGCATGTGATCTTGAATACTTCTCCCTGAAACTTGATAAATACCTCAGGAAGCTTTGATTTGATTGACACGAAACACACTCTGATAGCTGTGGTAAAAAGAATTTGCAGACCTAGGGAAATTCATCTTATAAATTCAGTCATTCGAATTACTTTCAAAGCAAGCAGCCATGAAACCCACACAGCAACAATGTGCACATTGCTGAAATCGATGTTCTCTGGTCGTACAATTAAGTTTGATTGGCTCCAAATCTCACCTAAGTTGTTACAACAAGCTGTCATCTTTACCACTGATTGGTTCTGATTTTTCTATTGTTACACTTACTCAACATTATACAGCTCTCTGACATATATAGTGTAAACTGCTAGACATTTTGAAATGAGGTGCACAATTTGTAAAAGTATATAGTAGTTATACATGTACATGTACAACAGGCAGAATTTGTTTTAAAAAAAGATCAACAGAGTGACATGCTGACCTTTACCCCCTTGCTCCTTGAGATCTATCACTAGCTGATCATATTTCTAAAAGCAACCTATACATGGTAAGGTCCTTAGCAGATGAGACAAATGACAAGAAATAACTTACCCATTTTTGGCAAGGGAAAAGGGACCTTGAAAAACTTTTGGTAAAATGTCAAAACCTTCACAGCAGCACCAACTGCAAAATCAGCCTCACTGATTTGCTCAGGGGGAGCCCACACACGAACCTAAGTTCACACAAAATAATATAAATTACCTACACATGTACATGCAATGTAAAAGCTCTAACATGCCCCCTCTCTTCTAGAGCCTCATGATCAAGTTTCTAATAAGCCCCCCTCCCCTCACATCAAATTTTGTGCAATAAAAAAAAATGGGACATATGGTTTTAAAAGCTGATTTTACTCTTGAGCTTTATAATAAATTATTTCTTACCCAATGGTCTAAATATAACTAATGCTGTCTAATTTTATAAGTGTTTGAACGAGTGTGTGCAAAATATTTCAGTTTTAAATGGCCAAAGATGAGCCTACTAAGTTTATTAAAGTTGAGTGAGATTTCAGAAACCAGGCATTTTTTAAAAAAAACACATCTCTCTAACAAGCCCCCCTCTATGAATCCAAGAATCAAGTCATGTAAGCACCCTGGGGCTTAATATACCGGTAAGAGCTCTTACAGCACAACACAGTTATGTATTAGTGTTGAGTTTGCATTCATGAGACATCACTTCAGCATTCAGCAAGTAGAATCTAAATGTTTTTCATCTTTCTTGCTGTAGTCCATTGTCAACAGGAAAGAGGGGACCCTGATTAACTACGAGATGAACAACAGGCCTTGGTGCATACTGTGGTAAAAATTAATGATCATTCATCTAATTGACACTTACTCGTATCTTGGGGTTCTCTGTGAATGATTCCTTGTACTTGAAATCACAAACAACAAAAGCTACAAGATAGGTGCTCATCTTGACACTTGTAGCAAATTGATCCTCAACCAACCCATTCTCAAGGTTTACCTGTAAATAACCAAATATGGTTTTACAAGTCAAAAGTTATTTTAAGAAAGTAACACGTACCTTTGGATTTGACTAGCGACAGTGTACATATAGTGACCATGATACAAAATTACCAGTATTTATAACCCAGCTAGAAAGCTTTAAGGGGGAGGGGGTACCGGTAAATCTGATCCCCTCAATATTTGTGCAGCTGTCAACACTGATGATTTTGTAAATACAGATACTGTATTTACCCGTATATAAGATGTACTTTTTTCACTCCAAGATGACCTTCAAAATTGGGATGCATCTTATACATGGAATGGTGCTTTTTGTAATTTGCATAACACCAAAAACAATAGATTATCTATAATTGCCTGATTCATGGTTTGCGTGGTTGAGCAGCAAATAAAAACACTCGTCTGGGATTTTGATCCGTGCTTATGTTAGCACAACTGTTTTTAAAGCTGTGCTTGGCGTGGTGTGTAGCATGAGATTTATCTCAAACATTTAAACTAATCATCAATTTAATTAAAATCATATCTCAAACGAAACACCAAAGCTACACTGTACTGTGAGCAAAAAGCTGAAAATGATTGCCTTTGCTCAAAAAAAGGGCAACAGAGCTGCTGAGTGAGAATTTGGAATATCCGAATGCAACATGTGACAATGGAGGAAAAACAGAGAAAACTTAAAAGAAATACCATGACTGAAGCATGCTGCTTGAGGACGCAAAGCTGCGTGGCCTTTGAAGTCAAAAACACCCTTGCAGAAAAGGGCTGCAGCTATATTTTTGCAGGTATGTGTAAACAAAAAATCTTATTTGTGAAGATAGATCTTCCACCACAACTCACACTGTAAGTGTTTGCTAATGGATTGGTGCTTAGTGACAACAAGAAATCGGCTTCTTCAATAAGACAAGACCGGTTACATATTTACTTGAATGATGTTCTACTGAAAACTCTACTTGTCACAGACAATCAAAAACCTTGGTGCACCCTGAAATATCACAATTAATGATTCAAAATAGATTACAGCAAATGATCGACATCAGATGGTGCTATTTCCGTACTACAGTCCTTCTTACATGTATTTACAGAAACATTTGCACAATGAGTTTTACGGATGTATGTCATGTTGGCAAAAAACAATCAATCCCAAAAGGGGGATGGTGAGGATAAGGGTTTTTAAACCTGGGTCCTTCCCTCTTGATCCATACTTACTGTCTTTGCTATGGGCATATTTGAGAGTGCACTGTACTTTGGATCATGGGTGATGATGATGGTGAAGTTTGCCTTTAGAGCTGGTTCATCAAAACATGGAAAAGCTCGGCGAGCGTCTGTTGGCTCAAAATGTGTGGTTGCAAGATATCTGGAGTATAGAACAAAGCAACATACAAAAACGATTAAGAATTTGAATTAAAAATTCAATGCTACATTAAATTTTATGTCACAGGTATACGTAGCAGATATGTAGAAATGCCTAGAACAGGTCAAGTGCACAGCTGGTCCAACTCAATCTAGATCATTCTTACAGGTAAATCTTATAACACAGTTAAATCCTGCACCAGCCATAGCCATGTCGGTGTACACTTATGTACAGTATACCTAATTTTCCAATTATTAATAACCTTTTGTATTCATTTATAATAAAATTAAATCATTATAACTGTATTATTATTTTTATTTTATGCCATTGTATCTTATTTATATAAATAATAATTGAAGAGGTCAGTGCAATTTAAATGATCCTCAAGCGTTTCAATTAAATTTGAAATACTGGGAGATCTAGAGAGGTGTGTAATGAACACTTAGCAAAATACCAAGCACTTTTTAAAAGAAAAAAAATAATGTGGTTTTTCAAAACTAACAGTGAAAAAACCAAGCTCCTGAATGAATAGATTCCATCCAATATTCTTGTCAGAAAACTTGCATG
>JAOBYE010118559.1:0-19283 GCA_025403585.1 Parazoanthus swiftii | reverse complement strand
GGCTATAATCACATTTTTTGTAGTAAAATACAGATATTCAATCAATTTTGGTAGAGCACAAGTCAACTATAAATGCATAAATCATCCGTTGTGTGTATGCCCTCCCCCCTCTCCAGAAAAGCAAACCACCAACAGGAGCATTAAATAACATAAAGACTCTGACTACTACAAATCAGTAACTACACTGTTACTAGTAAACCATCTCTTGAGAATGGCTTCAATTTTTTTTAAAAAAACTTAGCCTTCTTGTCTGCCTTACTTTTCCTGTCTGGAAAAGAATGCACTTCCTGCTTGGCTATTACTAGTCCAACGAGAATCTGGAGGTGGAAAATTTAAATAACAAAAATTTTTGTGTCAGCTGAACTTCTACTTCTGAATTTCTGAAAGTGAATAAAATTAAAAGGGAGTTCGTGATAAACTCACGCAGTTGGGGATTCCTTGGAGAAGGTCCTTAATGTATGTTCTGCCATCAGATACAGCCGGGTTTGCGTTGCTGTTAAATTCAGATCCGTCTGGCCAAGCAGAGCTTGTAGGTCCTGGTCCGTTGACATATTTGTTGTTCATGATGTTTTCAACTTAAGATATAGCTCTTGGGCTTGTTTACAATGGCAACTCAACAACTGTTTCTCGAAAATCGTCGCTACATTTTGATTTTGTGCGCCAGTGCGCGCACGTACGCGCGCGCACGCACCGGAAAAGGCGGGAAACTGAACCAAAGGAACCGGGCCAACTGCTGCAACCGTGTTTGACAAAGGAATCTGGGGCGAACGACAAATCTTGGGAACGAGGCTGAAGAAAAGTTTTGGAGAAAAAGTTCTATAATGTAGCTCGGTGTTGGAAGTAACGCTCATTTTCAGCCAAAATAATGGCTACTAGGTAAGTCTGAAAACCGAGAAGCGCCTAATGAGTTGTTTCTAAAACGTTTCTAAAGGTTTGCTTCCTTGTTGGTAGGCTGGACCGCCTTTTTTTGTTGCTTGATACTGGTTCAACTCCCGTTACAAGAAGAGCTGCGGCAGTGCAACTTGGTGAGGTACAGAAACTTCATCCGCATGAACTGCCGAATTTACTCAGCAGGGTAAGTGCGCAGAGCGGACGCAGATTTCCTGCTTGATATTACACATTACGGACTGTTTCGTGCAGCTGACGTGAAAAGTCATTTAATTTCTCGTTGTAGTGAAACATGTTGCTTTAATAATTAACCAAAAAGATCCGGATGTAAGGAATACCTGCAGCGGAATACTTGAATATTTCTTGGTAGCTGGTGCGCCTATCATGTACTAGTGTTATGCCCGTGGGGTGGGGGTTGGGCAATGACTGTGTGGTCAGGCAAGGGGTGGGTTTGACACTGCATTCAAAATCTTTTTTCAAAAACCACTGTCTGGGGACAAAATTTGGTCAAAAAATGATAAAAACCTTTATACTGTCGAAAAGGAGAAGTAGCCCATAATATCTACAATTATCTTTGCTTTCCAAAGACACTGTGCATGGAAACAGGTAAATTGAACTCATTGAAGTGCGTACTACATGTACTGCTTTTTTAACAAATATCTAGAGAGTAAAAAATAAGCAAGAAAATGAAAAAAAAACTAATTAAGTTGTTAGCTGATAAGTTCATAACAGAAGTAAAAAGAGCATTGGTATGACAAAAAAACTGGATTACTCTACTCTATGGATAAAGTTTTTTCTCATCCATCCACCCATGCATTGGCCATGGTCATATACCGTATTTACTCGATTAAGCCCCGCAGGGCTTATTTAATTTTCATACTTTTTGGTGCGGGGCTTATTCAGGGGCGGGGCTTATTTGAGGTACAAGATTTTTGCACTCCAAATGAGGTGGCAAGTTCTCTCCTGTAATAACAGAGCTGCAGAAAAAGAGGATGAAATATATACATCTTGAACTAAAAAATGTTGTAAAACATTGCAATAAATTCCCAGTGTTAATATAAAACTCAACACTGTGTTCTTTCGCTTCTTATTTTTAAACCATCTTCAGTGTTTCGAATAAGTCCTGCATCGGCCACTGGGGTGCAGGGCTTATTTGGGGACTAAATCTATGGGTAATCGGGTCAAAATAGTACTTATCGGCAGTGAGAATGATTTTGATTGATACTTTTAGTGTCCTGTATTTATTTGTTAAAATTTCATTACCCTGAACATTGTTGTCTGTATAATTTCCCTAGGTTGCAGTGTTCTTAAAGAGTAGTAACTGGGACACAAGGATAGCAGCAGGTCAAGCTATTGAAGCCATAGCACAAAATGTTCCCCAGTGGAAACCTGCAGGAATAAAGGCAAACACATCCATACAAGTCAAGGGTATGAATTATAAGAAATCTGTTCCCATATTAATGTTGGTTAATTAATTAGCAGTTGTTGTCATGGAAACCTCTTGATAGGTTGTATACTAATTACATGCCAAGTGGTATGCTTTAAATCCCAACCTGAACTCAGTGAAGGGGGTTCAGCATCCCTCCTTCCCTTATGCCTTTAAGTTTGTCAAAATGGCTAAATGCATAATTTATGGTGAATATTATCAGTGCCTTGGCTTGGAACCATTTGAGGTACTTGGATTTTTTGATAGCAATTTAGAACTTGAATATTTTAACAAAAAATTTGTATCATGTTATAGAGATTGTCTTGCATTCCAGAAGAAGTTTTCAGAATTAAAAAAACTAGTAACAATTTCATCTGAAAGGGGGTAAGGGTGCTTACTTGGGGATGGATGCTTACTCAGGAGAAAATGGTAATAAGTTTCTTAATAATGATAATAATAATAATAATAATAATAATGATAATAATAGTCCATAATATTGATATATAATAAATGTCAGTGCTATATTTGACCGAGTAAGCAAGTGCCAACCCTCCTTTTCAGATGAAAGTTCTTGTATGGAGTATTTTTGAAAGAAGTAATTGCAGTAAAATTATTTTTATAAGACTGCTGTAAATTAAACAAGTCCACATTTTTTGTTAAGTGCAGCTTTAAAAGCACTGCAAAAGGTTGTTTCATTGATATCTGACAATTAAATGTTTTTTTTGCAATAGAATAGTAAGTCATATTTATCTATCCATGTATCTATCCATGTAATTAACAGTTAACAGAAAAAAAAATTAATTAAAAGTAAAGTTGATGATAGTAGTATATATTTATATTTATCAATGGTAAGTGCTGACATAAATTAATAAAAGCATGAAATTTTCATGTTTCATTAGTTGAAGCTGTTGATGGTGTTGCAAGTGAGAGTGAAGACAATAAATTGGAGTTTTCCAAGTTTGACATCAGGAGAGTTTTGCAGCATGGTGAACCCTTGGTAGGGTCATCTGGCGAGGAATATGACATGGTTGACGAGGAAATTATGAGTGAGTGGATTAGCTGTTTTTGTTGGACAGCGTATAGTATGGGGTATAATGTGGACGCTTTCCATCTCTCCTCCAGGTCATCCCTGTCAGCAGGCTAAATGTGACCATTTGTTTTTTTTCACAATCTAAAAATGCCTTAACCACAAATCACATCAGTCAATGTGACTTGGTTTGATTAAGTTTAGTGTTTGATTAGTGTTGATGAAATTTTTTTGAGTGGTTATTTTACATTGTAAATATCTTTGAAAAAAGATTGCAGAAGTGTTCTGAAAAAAATTAAGAAAGTAACAAGCTTTGGTCAAACAGTCTAGCAAGTGGATGCAAGTCAAAGGAAATAAAAAGACAGTACTGGCATTTATCTAGCTTGTATCAAAATTGTTGATCAACCATGTAACTCATTGGCCACAATATATATTCAAGATGGTGGTCAAACCATGCGCACCAGTGAGTTGATTACAAATTACAAATTTGTCTTGACCTGCATTGACTCATGAATCCTTTTGGCCAAAGTTTTGGGGTACTGTAAATTTTTAGGAGTGGCCAAAAAACAACTTTTAAGGGCCGTTGATAAATCAAAAAAATTTGAAATAACGTCTAGTGGATAATATCGTGAAACCCCCTCACTCCCTCCCCCGTTCCCTCATAATTTGCATTCCATAAAATATGTTAATTCTTGAAATTATGTATAAGTTTGTTTAATGCTAAAAATTTTTTTGCCATACTGTCCACAGCTAAACCCCCTCCCCCCCTTAATGACTATTGGAAGTTATATTTAAATTTTTTTGATTTGTCGATGCCTTCTTATACAATTGCTTACTTTTCATGTTGCTTAGCTTGTGTGTGAATGGTACAGTATCCATTACCTTTGACGACAAAACAAACCTTTGCATGGCCTTGCATATTTGTGTAATACCCTATGTAATGTGAGTCATGAAAACCTTTAAAACAGTATTTTTTCTTGCTTTTCAGAACTTGATCCAAAACAAAGAATAGCATGGCAGCAGAAGCTTCTAAGGAAACGGCTGGGGTTAGACATTGCTCCTGGCCTTGATGTAGGGATGGACAAAATATTTAATGATGAGGATTTGTTGGTTGATGTTCAGCAAACCAAAGTATTCAAAAAGCAGAAATCATTTGAGGTTTGTTTTAAGGCAGAATGTTTTCAAAAGTAAGCAAATAATTATTTGTAGAGCTTGCATGTTTTAATTTTTTTGTATACTGGTTATGCCTTTCAAAAACTAAACTATCACCAAAGATATCTTACTAATAACAAAAAATATTTTAAAATAAATATTACATTTATGTACTGCTTCCAGAGGCACTTCACAAACCTTGAGATGATAATTTCTTAAAAAAAGTTAAAGCATGGTTTAATAATGAACAAGTACATCATTTTATCCTTTCAATCCCACCAAGTCCATCAGCTACATCTAAATCTTCTCTTAACAGTATCATAATTTATAAAATAAGCTGACTAGTTATGAGAATAGAGTAAATGATCCTCCACTCAAAATACTCTGCCCAATGTATCAATAGGAAACATATGGAGATAAGTAATGAGAATTTAGCAACTCATAGTTTCACACTTTAGGAGTGAAAAAGTTAACAGAATCTGTGTTTTACTTGCAGAGTGCGGCAGAAATTGTGGCCGCTGAGATTGCTGCCATTAGCTCTTCAAAGGGGCTAAGTTCAAGGGAGAAAAACCGAGCAAAGAGGAAAGCGAAGTTACTGGCAAAGCAGCGATCAAAGGAGGGACCTGATTCACATTCTAACCCTGGAAGGTAAACCACCATCTTTAAAACCTGGATACACATTGCACCTTTGTGTACACCGTATTTGTGTGTGTGTTTATGTGATGGTTTAATTTTATTCTTGGTCTTAAACTATTACCATGGTAAATGGATGGTCTTGAATTGGTAGTGAGAAAGCAGGTATTTGTTACATCCCTTCCAGCTTTATTACAAAAATTTTGCTGTTTGGGTGTATCACCAAATGAAATTATTGATGTAAGAAGTATGCCGTCTTCTCACTACAAATTCAAGACTAGTATATATAATAATATAATATTATGTATTTTGAGCCAATATCTTCAAATTAAACTATTGATCATGTCTGTAGACTGTAATTAATTTGAGACTATACACAATGTAGCTTTGACGGTGATGTTGAAGAAGCCCCTAATGCCAAGAAGCGCTGTACAGCCAGTGTTGTTGTGGACCAACCAGCTGATCCAGATAAGATTGTGGTGGACAACGTTACAGATGTTGCTGCCACACTCGAAGAGGTAACTCATAATTTGAAAATAAATTATTTTGGAAATGAAGGGGTTAAATAGGCATCTCAAATCCAAGCCAGATCCAGTTTTTAATTGTTATGGTCTTACATTTTGTTTTATTTCATTAGTCAGGAGAATGGCCATTTGAAAACTTCTGTTTGGAGCTTTGCCATGACCTGTTTAATCAGTCATGGGAGGTAAGTGCTTACAAATGGTGCCTGATTTTCATTTCACTTATGTTGGTTTCAAACTTTGATTTTATTGCAGTACTTAGTTGTCAGGTTGATTTAGTTGTTCAAAATCTAAAATGATTACAATAATAAATTGTTAAAAGGTGAGAAATCAGTTCTATGGTCAATGGTGTACCAAAGGTAAAAATATATTTACCCCATGGTCTTCCTCAATTCACATTGAACCCATGACATCAGATTACCTAGGTCATTTTACTTATTTTCTGTTTACTGTCATTTCTAGTGGGGCTGGCTGTTAAAAAGAGCCAAAAAACGTTTGATAATGTTGTAACAAAGCAAATCTCATTTAATAGGTTCGTCATGGTGCTGCAACAGGTTTGCGGGATATCATCAAGGTGCATGGAGGGGGAGCAGGCAAAACAGTTGATATGTTGACAAGTGAGGTGAGCAAGTGCTGACCATTTAGTGGTTTTTGTTAACCAATAACAGACTAGCAACATTTGTTGTTGATACTTCTGTTTCATTAATAATATTTTGTGTGTGGTTAAGTATAGTTAGGTAATTGTGAACATGGGGCCAAGTAAACCTTATGATTAATTTCATGAGTGTTTTCAATTTTTTCCAAAATGAGAAAAAAATTGAAAACACAAGAGAATTAATTCCACATTTTACAAGGGACCCATATGATTACATGTTTATGATGTAAAAGGGCAAAAATCAGTGCACATGTTGACTTCAAAGCCAATAAAATTGAAGCATTGCTAGGTAATCAGTGTCCAATCACTGGGAGATAATTTTGCTCTTAATTAAGACAAAATTCCCTCACTCTTAGTCATTCAGCATTGAGTAATTTTGCCCTGTATATTATAGAAATTAATTATTTAAAATTATGTCAATAAGAGGTTTTTCAATTTAGTGTAAATTTCATCAACCTAAATATAAAAACTACAATCTAGCGTTGAAATTACAAGTCATTCATTTTAGTTTAAAATTATATTATAATTTGAAAAATCAAAATAATTTATTATTGTATATTTAGACTTTGCTCATAACTGGCCTCATTTGCAGTACAAACTCATTTAAATGAGTTAGACTGCCACCTAAATTTAGGGAATTAATTCCTAATGTCATTATTTTTTAGAAGTTAAAATATCCTAGAGCATAAAATTAGTTTTGATGTATAAAGTATATTTCATTGTTGTCTGTAGTTAAGATCTTCAAGTATCACCATTCTAAGTGTTCTTTATCATTAGTACAGTATCATCATAATTAGCATTAATATTCATTACCATCATGTAATTACTGGTATCATAAACTTGTGTTACCATCATCATACTGTTATCTTTTCGATTATCAGTATTTAATTAATTATAATTATCATCATAAATAGCAGTATCATTAGTTACTTTTATCATCATTTTTATCATAATAGTTATTACATGTATAATGGTTTTCATTTATTATTATTATATTATTACTGTCACTGGCATTATCATTATTATATTGTAAGGTTATGGCTGTGTCTGGTTGAAGCAGTAAAGCTTTCACAATGTTCTGTCAATATGGTACTGTGTGAAGAAGTATCAGTTTATGGTAACACTGCATGAGCTCGTTACATAAATATATAATTAGCTCTTTTGTTTTATACAATTTGAACCATGCTTACATGTAGATATTCAGTGTACTGGGATCTGACATTAATTGCTGGCTTTACTGGATATTCTGCAGTTGGAGCAGCAGAACAGAAAATGGTTAGAGAATATGGCACTACATCTTCTTTGTGTCTTGGCTCTTGACAGATTTGGAGATTTTGTGTCTGATGAGGTTTGTTTATCTAGTTACTACGAAATGGTCTTATTAATATTTTTCAATTCATATTATGTATATGACAATCATTGCAAGGCCCTTTCAGGAGACTTTAATTGTTATATATGCTGGTTACATGTAGAGACCGCCTCACCTGCATCATTTCCAAAACAGCAGTCTCATACTGTTCAAAAATTTTCAATATCTGAGAGCACCTCCAGTGACCCTTCCCTCCCCTGCTGTCTGAACACTGTACATGTAGGTTGTGGCCCCGGTGCGGGAGACCTGTGCACAAACCATAGGTGTAATACTGAAACACATGGACACAGATGGAGCCAAGAGGGTGATGATGGTGCTGCTGACACTACAAGCTCAGACAGAATGGGAGGTGCGACATGGAGGACTTCTTGGTCTAAAATATTTACTGGCTGTGCGGCAGGTAGGTTCTACAGTGTTAAATGTACTTTGTGTCTATGAGCTCATCATTAATTTTGAAGTTTTTCAATTTTTTTTGTACATACCATTACTACCTCTCCATATAGTACAGTGTACAGTGTATCACAGCAAGTCAATGGCTGTGTTTAGTGGCTGATTGTAAACAGTAAGCCATCTTTGTATAGCTTTTTATGGATAGTTTCCTATGGTATTGAGCTTTTAATTTCATGACCATGGCCAACTGAGGCCGATTACACATCTGGAAAAGGGACTCTATTCTGAGAGCTAACATTCTGTCTTTTACAGGATACACCTGGTGAGCTATTGTCACCTGATCCCCTTACGTTATTTCAAATGTAGTTTGTTAGTACAGTACCACAATCTACTATCAGTCAGTTTTGTGTGTCAACTGGGTGAATTCTTATGCTGTTGGTAATTGCAGATTGTTGAGCTATTGCTGCCAGTGTTAGACCCAATACTAATTGTGCATAAAACTTTTCAAAAGTAATGTCAGTCTCACAATTAATATTAGTTAGTTTCATGTGTCAGCTTGGTCAACTACGGTACTGTACTATTGATTACCCGCTGGTCTTACAATGTACATGTAGACCTAATTCTGATTGTGAAAGCCATTTTCCAAATGTAATGTCAGTACCACAAGATTCAACTATCAGTCAGTTTTGCAGATCATCTTGATGAGTTACTGTTTGCTTGCAGGATGTAACTGGTGAGCTGTTGCCACTGGTGTTAGACCCAATACTGATTGCACTTCAGGATGATGATGATGATGTAAGGGCAGTGGCAGCATCTGCACTGCTCCCTGTCACAGAGGGAGTTGTCAAGTATGCTCCACACAAGGTTTGTTGCCGATATTTTCTCATTTTCTTTAGGTAACCTACACTGTACTCTGGTGGAAATGAAGATTTTGTTATCTTCTGAATAATGAGCAGAGCAAACTAGTTAACAATTGAAAACACAAGTAAGTAGGGCAAGCTCAGGGGGCTCTGAACCCCTTTTCATCCGTTTTATTGCAGCAGTTATTTTATTGAAAATTAAAACACAGCTCCCCCGGAGCTTATTAGGACCCTCTCACAACTTTTTCAAGTACAATCATCAAGAGATCAAAATTTCAAGATCAGTGTCATGTTCGGTGTTCCTCTTTGGATTACAGCATGGACAATGAGATTCTAAAGTTTAGAATTCAATAAATTTATCCATACTGTTTATTAAATTTTTCAGAAATTTGTCACCCTCCATTTATTTTAACCCCGCCCATATGTTAAATTTTTCAGAAATTTATCTCTGTTCGATTAGTTTGAACCCCCCCCCCCCCAGTTTATTTTGTGGACTGGCTTAACGATTAGTTGTATCTAGAATAGTTTGGAAAGTGGAAACACCTTTAATACAACCTTTGATTTCTTTATGTTTTTTATCAATAATCCTACTGTAATTTAAAGATAATTTCTTAATATTTAATCATGTGACTAGGTGGAAGAATTAGTGACAACCCTATGGGACACCCTTGTCGAGCTTGATGATCTGACAGCATCCACCAACAGTATAATGATGTTACTGGCAGGAATACTGGCCTGCCCTTCGGTTTCAGTGGAAACTGTTAGTGACGACAGATCACTGAGTGTACTGGTTCCCAGACTCTGGCCGTTTCTCAGACATACAATAAAGTCTGTTAGGTCAGCTGCACTTAAAACGCTCCAAACGCTTCTCATAAGCAAAGAAACAGAAGAAACAGCTTTACCACGTCAGGTACTTGCACAAATGATTAATTATTTTGTATTACTATTTGTATATGGTAAGTCAAATGGTTTGAGTTAGCTGTTCGTTTACCTGTAGGTATTTAAGAAATATATTTGACCTGGCATGATGTCGATTAGCAAGTGGGAGGTTGGGTGAATACACACATCAAGAGTTTCAGACTTCTGGTCCAAATTCAAGGGAAAAGTGAGCACTCATTAAGTCAGGCTGTTGTGTTTGGCGGTGTTTAACAATGGTCTGACTTAATGAGCGTTGACTTTTCCTTTGAATTTAGACTGGAAGTCTGCAACTCTCAAGTGATGTGTGTATAGGGGAACTGATTTAAAGAAACCACGATGCATTCATGTAGCTGATTGACTTCCTGGTCATTGAATCAGGTGTTCTCGCCACCTACCAAGTGTTGACTTGTCACTACTTTTTATTTGTTCTATAAATTAATCAGTTTCTAAGATTTAAATTTCTCACGTCACCCAGGTTTTCAGCAAATTGGAGCTTGCTGGCTATCACAATTATTATTTTTATAAATTTCACTATCCATCTAAGAGATCGCGTAAATGCAAAAACCATGCATTTTTACGCAAAGAGCTACTCAAGAAATGCATTTTGTAATTTGGAATACATCCCTTGTACACAAACATTAAACCGTTTTTATTATGGGAAACCTTAACAAACCTTTGGGACCCCAAGCAAGCAAGATCAAGGAGTCCCAGGACTTGCAGCAAAACTTTCTAGCGCAATCCCTGCACCTTCTCGATCAATATTTCTGAGTCATTACCTACCCACCCACCCCTCCCCTAAACCTAAACCTAACCCTAACCTTGAGTCTAGCCCTAACCTAAGGGAGGGGTAGGTGGGTAGTTGCCCAGAAACCTACATGTACATTGATGTCATCTTCTTGTCTCTTTTATGCTTTGTGTGAAGGACAAAGAGTGTAAGTGGTTGACACCAATCATGCAAGATGCCTTCAGACACATATACCAGAGGTACATTTTGGAGTCAGATGAAACAGTGCTGGAGTCTGTCTACAAGGTCAGTACCCGAGTGTATATTGTAGCATTTAGGTTATTGTTTCGTTACACCCAGTGACTTGTCTTTGGTTGCTACAGTTGTAGCAAGTTATTTTTTCACAGTTCTAAAGAGGTCAACCATCTATAAAATTCATGAGTTCTTTGATTGATTTATTACAGGTAATTATTACCTTGCTGAAAATAACACAGATTTTATTAATTATGAATAAATTATGCTCTTTTTGTCAAATTAAAATATGTTCATTTCAAAACCTACATGTACTGTAAAGTAGTAAAATTATGACGTATGTTTAAGCTACACATTCTTCTTACAACATCCTTTTAGCATCTTTTCAGAGTCAGCCTTGTATAATAAAACACAAGAAACAGACTTTTAACCACTTTTCTGTCCTTATTTTGGCTACTTTAAAAGCCTTACGCAAACGCTGTTCAAAACTGTATTATTATTGTTATTGTCCCGTTTTTATCTCCACGAACCATTACATGTAACTAACAGTTTATATGCATGACTATCGCGATGAGGTGCTTAGATCTTGTAGTTTTGTACGTGATTGTCTGTGTATGGCAGACATTCCAGTACAAGAAAGCTCATCCATTTCTTAAAATTAACTTAACTATATCAAACCTATATACTAGGATCAGTAGTTAAGTAATGAGTAGTTTTCCATTTCTGTGTGTAGGTCTGGTGTAAACTGCTTGAGAATGCTTCAAAAGAACACTTGGCAGGTGCTGTGGTGCCCTGCATTAATGGCTGGATTGGTATGATGATGCTGCCCGCCTGTCTCCCAATTGACCCCACCCTACTGGTACATGCACACCACAGGACACACAACCGGGTGGGTAACAGCTTTTACCTAACTAAAGTTTAATTTGATTTAAATTAATGGGTTGGTTTGTATGACTTCTTTTTGCCAAGTCTTTATGTTTTATTGGTGCTTGTTTGTCAGTGCTGATCATTAACAGTTGTTAAAAAAATCTTACAATTTGTTTGGGTCTGAATACAAAGCGAGCACACTCCAGTCTCTCCACTGTTATTGTTTTAATGCACATGAAGACACTAAACCAATAATGCTGCCCAAGAACATTGTCGATTCACTTTCTCCCAAGAGTTCCAGACTCTGCTCATTTCTGTGGTCTTCTTAGGACTTACAAAATAAATCTAATTACGAGGCCTGCCTATTTTTTCTCAGCTCAACTGGTTTAATCAACATGTGTTTCTTTGTTTACTGTGCAGTTAGATCGCAGTCATGACAAAGCTCACATGATCCGTGGCCGGCCCCAGTGTCAGGCGGAGCCAGCTCCTGAGCTGTTAGCAGGTGCCACCCAGGCTATGAACGTAGAAAAGAGAGACCGAGCTGTGTTGAATGCAAGAATAGCTGCAGCAAGGTATGTATCATTACTGTATGTATGTAAGGTTCAAAATTAACAGCAAAAAATGGGCAAAAGGCGGTTAACATTATTCAGGGCTATTAATTTCCAATTGTCGTTTTCTATTGTAAGAATTTCAGTTTTATTTCTCAACTACATCATTCAGTTTTTTCTCTAAAGAATTGCAGACAATCAGGGTTTATACTTTTCTTGAAAGCCTTGAAAACGCTTAAATTTGATACCTGTTTTCAAGGCCTTAAAAAACTTTGATATTAGACGTTTTTGTGGCAAAAGGAAAATTTGACAATGTGGAAAGCATTATTATTTTGTAGTTAAGCAACAAAACAGTTTCTTTCTGAAAGCTTTGGTTTATTTTTATCTAGACAGTATGTTATTGCTTTTGTGACCGACCTTTACTTTGTCGCTTTAGGTCAGTTTCTTTCAGAAAAAGTCCTTGTTAGAAAATAATGTACGAACACTCGTTTACAGTTGATTCTAAGCCAATACATTTTCTTTAAAATGATGTCCATTGCCAAGACAGTATTCTTAGTTGGTGGTCACTTACAGTTTACTAAACAATATCTGCTCATTCCCTCAATGCACTAGGGCACTTGGTCTTCTTGCCTTGTACCTCAAGAAATATCCTGGCAACATGGAACCCGAACCTCTAGGCTACCTTCTGCAGACACTTGGGTTCCCTCTGTCATCCAATTCAGCTGTCCAGCGAATGAGTGCTGTGCTTCTTATTAGTGAGTGGGCTGCCTGTGACAAGGTAAGCGACAGAACGCTACACGAGTTACCAGAAGGTTTCCATTTTGAGTTATTTTTAGTTTGGTATTAGGAAAACTGACATGGTCGACCAATCCAATGTTGTAAATTTTAGATTTTTTTTTTCTTTTCCTAATGTACTAATATCGTAAGTCGTTGTCATTGTGCGATAGCATTTAAGGGAAAAAAGAAATTAATACCAGTGAAACACTCCAATGAAGAAAAGATTAAGTTCCATTACCTATGTAACAAGTCTGGATGCGTGTTTGCAGGACTCTCTCATTAAGTTCATTTTAATTTTCCTCGCTGCTTCATTTTATACAGGAGTGCAAGTGCCCTAATTCGACATGCCAGCAGTTACTGACTATACTTACAGAGCAGATTGTGTACGATGAAATAGCTGTTCTCAACACCCGCCTACAAACTGATTGTCAGGTAAGTAACACCACACATGAACAGAAAGTTTCACATTTCTCCAGGAGCTCGATCCATTTCCATTATAAATTCCTTCTTAGTTTAAGTTACCCTTTTTTCTGGTTCACGGTGTAATAAAGTTAAGAAAGTTGTGATTTTATACAGTTTCCTTCTCTGAAATATCAGCTTTAGGTCGCTGGTTTTATGTTCATCACACTTAGAATTTTCTCAGCTTATGTTAAACTTCTCATTTACTTTCACTGAAGAGAATATATTTTCCTTCTGCAAATGTAGTACACTAGGTTGCTTTTTTTCATTCTAGAAATTGTAAGGATCGACTTGGGCTAGTTTTCGCAAACAGTCGGACAACAAATATCTGCTCTCATCTTGTATACGTTGGCATTGTTGGTTAAAATCCGAATTTTCTTTAAAATCTCCGACACTTATAAATCACTTGTAGTAACTTGTGCTGTAAAATAGCCTTTCATCTTATTACATCACTGTGATTATAACCTAACCAGAACTACTCTCCGATTTGTCATCATTACGCTGTATTTTTGGTTATAAACCCGTAAGGCATCACACCAAATTATCTCTAAAAATTACGGGACTATTACAATAATCATATAAAAAGATGAAAATACAAAACTGTGATATTTTTTGCGAATAAAACAAGTAAACATTCTAAATGCTTAGAATTACAAATTTAAATTATCTCTAAAAATTACGGGACTATTACAAAAATCATATAAAAAGATGAAAATACAAAACTGTGATATGTTTTGCGAATAAAATAAGTAAGAATTCTAAATGCTTAGAAATACAAATTTGATAAATTTGTTTTTGAGTTAACCTGAAGGTATGGCCATGCACTCTTCTTGGTGGGAGATTCGTTTTTAAAAAATCTTCGTCGGACCAACACAGTTACATAAAGTCAACCATCTCTTCCTATCCATCATCTTTTTTTGTACTACTGATGTTGAAGTCGATACCAGAAGATTTTGAAAGTTCCTCCTCTAATATTTTCTTGTATCTTTTTTTAAGAAAAATGTTTAACTACATATACACACACCTTTCAGTGACAGCCACATTAACTTTGTTCGTAATATTTTTATATCGATAGATACCTTTGTGTATTCACTGCTCGATCAGTCATCGGAAGATTTAGACTGCTATCAAGAGAGGTCTGACGACACTAAAACTAACTAAAGATTACAATAATCATCATAAATGCTATGATATAGTATATAGATTATAGTTTGGCCATTTTCTTATTGATTTTTATTTGGGTGTAAAAAGGTTTATCTATTTATCGAGTGCCTTTGTTGCTGTTGCTGTATTATTGTTATTATTATTGTTCTCTTTCAGAGTTTACTCATTGCGTTTCGCGAAAAGGGAATTGATGCTTCGTCTGGAGTCCAGCCAGGGTTTGTAGCAGCAATCTCTTCATTTAATTAAAGTATTCCTTTGTTTCCTGTTGAAAGTTACTCCTGAAGTCTGAGGCATTTTTCAAAGTTTAATGTAAAACTGGCAATGCAAAACGATTTTCCAGTCATTGTGTTCAAAACTGCGTAGAGAGGCAAAAAAATGAGCAATACCGAAGTATCTGGATGGTTGCTTAACACTTCGTATATTTCTTTAAGAAGAAGTTGACTATGCTCATTTCCGTGCATTCTAAGCATTTTCGAGGAAAATTAGGTAGAGCACCGTTTCTCTCAAAATACCCCTTTAAAGCCCCACTTGCAACCAAAATGCCTTGCGGGTGTTAACAAGTTCCTGGGTTTTAGTAAACTGTGAGGTGAGGTGACATGAATAAATTTGATAAAATAGTAATGTATTTTAAAAGAAGTACTGATATTACTTTTGTAAGTGTCGTGTTTCACTATCCTGCATCTTTTGTTGCTTTGATGAATGTCACCAGATGTCACACTTTGGACGCAGCATCTCAACTTGCCACAGTGACCTTCACAGATGCCATCAAGAGGCTTCCTATCACACAAGTTAAGGCAAGTTTTTTTATCATTCTTATTACAAACCTAGAAAAAATAGCGAACTTAGAACCCTGTTATCCATGTCCATAGTGGACTTTCAGGGTTCGTAAGGGTTCTGGAACACCTGGAAAGTCCTGGAAAATTAAAAATTTAAATTCCAGGCCTGGAAAACCTGAAACATTAGTGAAGGTCCTGGAAAGTCCTGGAAAATTCGCATTTTCTTATTCAGAAAATAGAAAATCGTTGTCTCATGAATATTTCTTCCTCACTAGTTCCTGAGGATTGTTGTTGACGAGCAATCAGTTCCAAAAAATATCGCAAAAAGCCCGTATTATCTGCCAACGTCCGAGCACTCCAGTAGTTACAACAGTGACAATAAAATGTCACAGCTATTGTTCCATAATTAAAATTTGCTGTAAAATGTCACATGGTTGCTTCAATGGTTGTTTTTAGCTTTCCAGGTCCTGGATTTTTGTAAATATTAACCTTGAAAGTCCTGGAAAAGTCCTTGGATTTGAATTAGCCTTTAGTGTACGAACCCTGGACTTTGCAAGCTTTGGAACAGTCTGACCCTTTAATTTTTAGGTTTAAACTTTCAAAAACGTTAAAACGTAGACAGGGCCGTACTGCGTAGCTTTGTACGTCTGGCGGGCAAAGAAAAATTTTGAAGCTGTGAAAAGTTTTCCTGGCGTTTTTGAAGCGATACCCCCCACCCTGCTCTGTACGGTCCTGGTAGACTTGTCCTTAACCCCCCTCTTCCAATACGTACGTAAGGCTCAACACCTTCAACCTAGTTTATACATAATTCTTTTCAAAGTCTGAAAAGTTCATACAAACACTGTTTACACTTAGGTATTCTTTTATTTTTGCCACTTTTGAATTTCGCTCATTTACAACGGTATGGAGTTTGGAAGCAAGCTTGGGGTTGAAACTGGCTAGTTTTACGTAAACAAGTATAAGCCCATCACAGATCAACACATGTCCTCCGGGTGGGTCATGGACTAAAATCAGGGGTAGCATGTTAGTCCTTGGTTCCTACTATGGGGGCTGTATCGGCTCTTTGTCTCAGCAGATACGTGACCGCTTATGTTTTAAAATGGATAAACAGCGGTATTTTTCGGTATTGGTCTTGGCATTTAGCTCACTCTTGTTTTGTTCCTATAATAACTCGCAGCCAATGGAAGTTAAAAGAAAGCATCTTATGGCTACTATCGGTCAGTTACAGTATGAGTTCCAGAAACTTCACACAAGGTTCGTCACGAAACATGCATTATTTTTTGTTATATGATATTTTATAGTGATAATCATTCTCGAAGTTGCTTTTGTTTGAGGTGTCGAAGTTCCACACCAATTTATTCATAGACCAGTTTAAACTAGTCAATAAATCCAGTTACCTTGCTTGAAGGCATACAGAAAACCAGAGTAGCTGTGTGACCACTTACAGTCTTAACAAAGTGATTTCTAGTTGTATAGTTGGCACAATGGGAACTTATGGCAGTGAGACTCTACGTTTGTGTTTAGGGTTCAAGCCAGCATTGCAGGATGTCTGGTAGCGTTGAACAACCTACCTCCCAAACTAAACCCGATCATCAGACCCATTATGGATGCCATCAAGAAAGAAGAAGACTTGCTGATGCAGGTAATGTTTAATCACTAGCCACCTAGACAACTGAAAAGCAGACAATATTTGAGTCAGCTTGTTGCCAATTCAGAGAACACAAGGTGAATTATTATTAAGTGACAATTTATTTGAAAACTTGTCAACGTTTCATTGTTCTGCAACATCCCGCTTTTCCCACACAATATACATATACTGAGAATATATCAACCTAAGCACAATACGTTTTTGAAATAAAAAGTAAGAAAACTTTAAGTTTTTTTTTGTGCTACAAGATTTCATCAAGTTGTGAGACTTATAAAGCAACAGACAAGGAGGGCTTCGAATTTTCTATGTTCCTTTTTGTTCCATTGAATCTCAAAAGAGTTAAAACTAAAAAAAGAATGAACAAGAGTGAAATAAATTTGCTACGTGGTGAAGTTATGGTAGATTTCTTGTTTTAGCCAATGAGGTGGCGGTTTAAACAATATCGCAACCAAACCCGGGAACCAAACACCTTTCTGCATTCCTGCCCAGTTCTTACTTTGACAATTACTTATTAATCTTTATAGGCCCGAGCTGCCAACAGCCTTGCAATCCTACTGGAGCTGTGCATGACAAGAGAACCATGTCCCAACCCCAAGATAGTGAAGAACCTTTGCACGTTTGCCTGCTGCGATCCTTCGTCCACGCCCTCTGTCAACCTGAGCATGACTTTGTCCACTGACGAAGCCCCTGCCTCTCCCGTCAGTGCTGGCGCTCCATCCTCCCCCCTGGCCAGTCAAGGGGGGCCAGGACTGTCGGTGAATGATAAGGAACACACAGTTCACTGTGATCAGTATAATGGTATACTGACCCTTGTTCAGCAGCACAAGGTTTGAGGATGTTCTGGTAGAATTTATTACAGGGATCCCAAAGTCAGGGAAAAGTCGTTGAAAATCTTTCTGTGGCAGTGCCAGATGATCTCGATTTGCGCGCGCAATGCGTTGTTTGACATCATCCCAGGCTCCAACTGTCCAACAAGCGCGTGAAAAACTTGTGCATGCTTCCAGAACTTTAAACTTTCAACTATATCAGCATATAAAGTTAACTATAACTTAACAATTTATTTTGGTGAGAATTTGATGCCCAGATAATAAAAAAAAAACATTGTAACGCGTGAACTGCCGATCAAAGCGTCTTCGCGCGCTCCGATTGGCCACTGACAGCAGAGCTGTCAAACTAAGATCATCTGGTGTCTTGTAAGAAAACCTTCAACGACCTTTGAAAGTGTTCCAGAGTTTCGGGCAGGTTATCAAACCATAATGTGCTGTCCCGTTTTTTTTTAAATCAAAGACAAGCTACCAGGCTTTGGCTCATTCACAAATCAAGAGTGGAAAAGGACAGAAGATGAAACTAAGCTTTTCCAAGATAATCTGAAGTCAAGTTGCAAGAATTTACTTAGTTACAGTAGCTACAGTAACCCGTAAAGTGTTCCACATTTGCTTTAAATCCTGTAATTTACTTCGTATCAGGTTGCAGCAGCTTTGATCTCAAGAAAAAGTGTCAGTGGAAACAGCAGGGCCAAAATAGGAGCTGCAGGGGTGGACGGCGTCTCACTCTTGGGCGTGGACACCACAGAGGACCCTGAGGTCAGAATTTTGCTGATTCCTTATCCAGTGTCTTTCTGTCCGATCTGATAGATTTAAACAAAATATGAATTTTCGTTGCACTAACATACTGTATATAGTTATAAGAATACAGTTTGGTTTTTTTAAGTCTGCTGTTTTAAATAAATTCATCAACAAAATACTGGGTCAGACTACCCAAACAACCGCAGAATTTTCCTAAAACAATCCTTTATCAAGAATCTTCCGAACGCTAATTGCTCTTACACATTGCAGCCAGGAAAAAGCATTACCTGAATAACATGTGAAGATAACCTACAACTGATTATGTGTTGTTCGTTTACCTGCAATTATCATTTGCAATATTGTTGTCTGGGATCACCTAGGTAGACGGTTTCGGTCCTATTTTCATTTCTGGAGTGGCGATATTGCTCACCAAACACTTTATTTTGAGCATAGTTGATAGAACTAACTGGCTGTGAAGCTCAATCAACTTCAAAAGTGCAACTGTGCGCATTGTTTTATTCAGTGCGTGATCCAAAATGTTTCTACTGGTTAGCTGTTCATATGCATTACAATACTATAATAATAATATAATAATATAATACACTTATATAGCGCCTAACCAATAGTTGCCCTAGGCGCTTTACAATCTTAATTATTATTTATA
>JAOBYE010118448.1:0-13472 GCA_025403585.1 Parazoanthus swiftii | reverse complement strand
CCATTGTCTTGAATTCACCTTCACATTTACGATAAAGGCTGTTCGAACCATTCGTGACTTGAATGCAGCAGTTTTCAAAAAATGACGCATATTTCAAGATAAGCATCGCATCAGACAAAAATCAGCAGAAAACGGAAGTTGGGCATTACCAACTACTCAATTCCTGACAAATAAAAAACTATTGGAAGGTAAATCAGGGAACAAAACATTAGACACACTATACACATTATCAAGTAGTTATGCTTAAAAACTGTCGAGCTCAGTGGAAACAGGAATTCTATAACTGTTAGCAAAGGAAGTTTTAAGAGACCATGGATAAATAGGTTATCGAAAACCGCAAACAGATGCCCATATATATTCTATCTTGGGTTGACCATGGTCGGGAATGGCTCAAGAGTTTAATTTCAATGGTAAGCCACTGCAGCGTAGCTGCTTGAATGCTTAGCTCAAGCATCCCCTCTTTATAATACACTTCTGGTGGAATTCTTGCTAGTCTGCCGAGGTTTGAAAACACACTCAAATATTGCTGCTGCTAACCTAAAAATATTTTAGAAATTTGATTTGAAAAGTCAAAACCAAACATGTCAATATAGGGCAAGCACGCCTAGATTTATGACAGCCACATTCTTTTTCATTCCGATGCTATATCAGGCTTAGTCAAGAATAGGTCTAGTCGATGGATCTTTTCTTTGATTAGTATTAGTTTGTTATTACTCCTCCATTAAAAAAGCTCTAATTCTAAATGTTTGTGAATCTTCGCAAACCTAACACAGCTCGAGAGAAGAAGTAATGATCAAGACTCACTTATTTTACTACTGTTTAATAATAGTGTACTTCATGATATCTTCGCAGACGTTTTGGGTTTATTCACAGTAGACATAAATTAAAATCAGTTGACTTCCTACGCAAGTATTTTTACAATTCCAATGTGAATTTGTGATGTAGTTAAAACGATTTGTATTTTGTACAGGATGCATTTTTAGTGAGACAAATCATTAATCATCTTATGAGTCACCGTTGCCAAGTGTATGCAGTATGGTAAGCTTGAGCACAAATCTTATATCAACTAAACAATTCCCCAGTACGTATACAAAAGAATGCCATTGCATTTATAGATTGTACCAAGATCCATCAAGTTCTATACGTGAATGGGACAGATTTAAAAATTCAAAGTCAGCATCGACACGAGTCGATTTTACTGCTGAACACTTCAAAATCTTCTCCTTTAATCCTATCCAAAAGTATTTCTCAGTTTTATTTCGATGCATAATGTCGCAGACCACTTGAAAGTTCTTTTATTGAAGAATGTTTTATTTTTTTAAGCAACAGTTGGTGGTCGTAAAGACACATTAAAGAACACGGCGAGTTCCTCAGTTGACCGTCCCGAACTTGTTGCCACGCCATAGCCAAAACCATCCCAGTTTACAACATTTCGATCTGATATTTAGGGAAAACGGTATTTAAAATTGTTTGATGTGTAGCCGCACAAATTGAGCCAAATGCAACGTAAGCCAACGTGTCGGTGTATCATTTCCTCACAAATGCTTTTGACGTTTTCAAAGTTAAATATAATTATAAAAACGGTATCGACTGGAAATAAGTTTGAATCCTCTGTTATTTATCAATCTTGCTGCTGACAACGCAGTTCTTAAGGTACAAATGTATTGCCTTTAATATGACATCAACAAAATGAAATTGACCAACTGCCTTGGAACAAACAATTTACGGAGACTCATTAAGAAATTATTATTCCCGCTCAAATGTGAATCAGATTCAGTAAATATATTTTAAAAATAAGCAAGCATGACAAATAGAAACAAAAACCACAACCAACATGGATTGCTTGATCAACAAAGTAAAGGGGTGTTTGGAGTTGGGAAAACAAAAAGAAACGAATCTGAAAAACAACAAAACAAATTGTTGCATCTCCTTTTCATAAAGGGAGACTGTGGCTTTTGTTTTTTTTTAAAAAAATAACTGCATGTGTCTTACAGCTGGCTAGAAAAGAACCTTACGAAATTACAATTAAAAGTAAGATGAACTCGAGAATTAACACCTTTGATTCTGTTCTGCATTTAGAGGTCCATCATTAAAATTTCCATCATCCGACGATTTTAGAATTGATTCTATATTTGTTTACGCTCTTCCGATGCTTCCCAAACCGTGGTATGCAGATGAAAGCATAGTTTGTCTTTATAAGTAAAACCCCGTGAACATCAGGTTTCCTGGCTTTCTCACCACATGGGGGAAAGTAACACTTCCAATTGTGTTCAAATTTCCGACGCCTGCCCACGATGGCGACACGATGTATGGCTTGTCAACTATTGTTAAACTGATTGTTGCACCATCGTTCGTGGCTTCTTTGCACTCATAAGCTCCAATGCCCAAACGTGTTGCGGCCAGCCGGTTCTTGTACTTCTCCTTCTGTATCTTCGCGTATCTTCCACAAGCTAGACAAACATCTTAGTTAGCACTTGGAGATTAGAAAGAGATCAGTGACCAAAACAAATAGAAAAGTTGAAGAGACACAATTTAAAGGATATTTAGCTTGACATCCTTTGAACCTTCAAGCCACAATGATACATCTGATAGAAATTAAAAACCCATTACGTGGGAAAGTATAAAGGAAACTTTAAGGAGGAGCAAATTTGACATGAGCAAAATATGGCAGTAACAGTATTTATACTCAACCTCTCGAAATATGCTACTATTCTCCATTGTTTACTAACACTCAGGTGCAAGTCTTCCCATTACCATGGTCCCAGAACCCGTCTACCAAAACCAGCGTAGAATCATTTGTAAGATCAAAGTTTAAACTGTGAAAATTTCCGAGAGGCTAGCGTTTAAATTGTAGCATGCTGAGACACCTAAGTGTTTCTCTTCGACCCCAATAAAATGGCAGAAAGCATACGACCGAAGCCTAACAGATATATAGAAAGAGCGCCTTTTGTTATACCGATGTAATAAGGTTTGCAAACAGACTTACCGCGTCAAATCCGAAACCATTTTGCTGCGAATTATTGCTTGTTTCTGACTCAGCTTCTGTCTCTGAAGAAGAAGAACATTTCCTTTCTAACTTGGGTTCAGCTTGTCCTTCCTCAGAATTCAATATTTTTTCGAGGTGACGGATGTAGCTCATGGCAAGTTTCAGGGTTTTTATCTTAGACAGTTTGGTGTCTGCTGGCACATTTGGAATATGATTTCTCAAGTCTCCAAAAGCTGCGTTGATATTTTGCGTTCTCCTCCTCTCCTTCTTGCTTGTAGTTGCTCGAGGCTTTGATTTGCGCTTTCGGTTTTCTGTTGCCCCAGATTCAACCGTTTCCTCTTTCTCCTCCTGTACTTCTTCTCCATCACCAGCGCCACTGTCATCAACTGTCTGAGTCTCTTGTTCCTTTCCTTCTGCAGCCATGTCGGGCCAAATTATTTTAGAATTGCTTGAAAAATGCAGCCCAGCAAGGCAAGAACAATAAATTCACCGTATTCTTATACGAATCCAGGGGAAGCAACCATCCCCCAGTTAATTATTAGTGTTTGTGTAAATGATGACTGAATCACAGGGGTTTTGTGTCGTCGGAGTTCGATTTCGAATTGTTCCAACCTGACGACCCGTGGTCGTGTTTTGCTCCGGCTGATGATCATTCGGTGCTTACTGACGCGCATGCTTGCAAGTCCGTAAGTGACAAGACAGTTGATCAATTTCCGTTTTGCTTATCTATCTTGACCTCTGTACATCTGTTAATTTCACCTAATCAGTTTATAAACTCGTTAGGATTTTCTGCACAAGTGACCAGTTTTTCTACTGGGGACATCTGTTTCTGATTTGTGCAGAAGCTTTTTTACGAGACGGAAAAGAAGTTCCAACGCACAGCTCCACGTGCTTCCAAAGAGAACACGATCGTGGCTCAGTTTTCAAGAATATGTTAAACTGAATTCCAGAGTGATGATCAACGTCCGCATTTTGACACTAATAGGTTTGGCCAGAAAGGCTTGGCATGCATCACTGTTACTGTTCGCCATGTCCTATCCTCGGCCAAACAACACAACGGTTGGAAGATCAAAATCAAGATTGAATCAGCGATTAAAATAGTTCCACAAGCGTGAAACTCAAAAGGTGTGCGCGCGTTCGTACGTAGCTGCATCGGCAATGTAAAGCAATTTCGCACAGCGTGTTTTTTGTTGTTTTATACCACGATTTTGACAAATGTTAAAATGAAAAGTCAACAGAGGAAATTTGCTGGAAGTTTTGTGTTTGTTTTTCAAGTAGCAAAACAAACAACTACTTAAGCAAAATAAAAGTCGTTTTCGAGTAGATAATGACCTTCTTTAAAATTGAGTTTGATACATTTGCATCGTAAATATCTGATTCAGAGTGTACTGTTAGGACTCAATGCTGTAGGTATTTCATTTCTAAACCAACAGAGAGAACAACAATGGTAGATACCAGACATTGTGCTGAGGCAAGTTTCTTTCCTAAATGCTTGTTATTTGTCCTTTGCTTCATGTTGTCTCATTCTTCATTTCTACACTGGGCTGATGTCTATTACTGAATTGGATTATAATTTTGATCCTGGTTTCTATTTTCAATTTGGAGTTGTGGCTTATAGAATTGGAAGTAAAATGTAATCAGTCAACAACAGAAACAGAAGTCAGAACAAAAAATAATTACTTTCGCAGTTCGCATGTGTCGGATATCTATACAGTACTAAACATGCTTTCAATTTTTTTATTTACATAGGTTTAAACAACCAATAACCCAATATCTATTTTGAGTTTTAATTATTTGCTGTAAAATATAAATAGCAAAGACGCAACGTTTAAGTAAGCTCAGAAAAATATAAATTTAAGAAATGCAAACAACTAAAAACCAACTGATGTAAAGGGCTGATTTACTTCTCGTCACCGAGCCTGAAAACACTGTACGCGTTCATAAATTTACGCAGCTGACTGCACAACATGGTGTGATGATCTCCCAATTATACTGCTTTAGACATCTACTTCATTTTATATTTTTTGCATTAGAACTTGCAAAGTTTGTTAACGTGCAATTTATATAAACTGAAGCTACATTTTGGCCAGAAATGGTGAACGGCTAGCTGTTTTTGAAAAGCAAGCTTTAGTTTCAGCATTTCTGTTCAATTTTAACAAACGTGATGGCGAAAAAAAGCTATTTATTTCGATATTCCCATTTGTATTCTTGTTTTTATACATAGTGTTACATTAAGGCCTAAATATACAAGAAAACCAACAGAAAACAAAAAAATACATGCAATTTTTTTGAGTTATACGAGTAATCCAATCAAACGGTTCCTCTTTCTCTTCTACCATAATTGTTCAAGGAATCAGGGTACAGATGTCTCCCATTTCAATCCGGCGTAACTATAATTTCCAAGAAGAGATTTGTTTGAGGTTATTCTTTTTATATTTTGTTAATCAAACCGCACGTTTGTTTTAAAATGGTTACCGGAAACTTAATCTCAAATTGTACAATTTTTTTTAAAAAAAAGTAAAATAAATGCTGTTAAATATATAAACAAAAATTAATTCAGTGGCATCTATTTCTATCACCGGTTTAATTAAATAAGTATCACTTAATGAAAAACATGCGGAGGTTTTCCGGTACGACCGACTAATGGAAACATCACTCCGCGGGAACCACATAGTGTCTTCAACATTAAATACTCCAGAACATATTTTCTGTCAATTTTTATTTCATCGTGGTTTTAAAACACGCTATACGTTTTCCAGCTGTTGCTCCAGGCGTTTTATTTCCAAGTGAGCTCTTCATTTAAACGGTTTTCAGCGATTTCTGGATTAAAGAATAAAGATTTAATCATTTTACTTACGCTGTTTGGTAGATATGCAAAATTAAGTCTGCTGCTCTTCATAAAGGGATTAGGCACAGATTAAAATGGAATGAAATCCAGCGTCATCAACTTGTTTGGAAAGGTATTCTTGTTTCAAATATGGTATTAGCTATTACCATGGCCAACAGGAACATATACTGACCACCAAAAAAAGTCATAATGTTTGTGTAAAGTAATAGTGATGTAAGCAAGACTAAAACATTTAGACCTAAATGACGCATGTCATTCAGACGGTGGCCGTGATTCCCGTGAATCATGTTACCAGAAAATGCGTAACGATGTAAAAAATTACTGTGTAGTGTTAATGATAAACATGAACTGTCTATCTGTTACATTTTTGTATAAGAACCAAATTTTTAAGAACACAAAGGCACGGATACCCACTGAAACTTTAGATACAAAGTAAGACAAGTCGAGACTGGATTTATCAAAATTTCAGTCAATTGTCAAGGACGCATGAAACTGGTTGTATTACTGGATGTATGATAATGATAATTACAATAATTTATTAGCGTTTGGAAAACATATAGCCTTAACATCAGTGATGATCCAGTATTAAGCCTATATAACAAGAACAGTATATTTCTAAGTCAAATTCGTTTAAGATCATTGTTTAAAATTTTGACCATGGTTTGAATTACGCTCTTTTTTATAAGAACTTATATTTTTGGTCCGAGGCTGAATGTTCTTAAATATTTTGCGGGTTTCAGCCTCAAATGTTTTAAAATATTCTTACACATATCAGTTAGTACACGTAGTGGGATGAAAACATACACTAGCACAAACTAGCTGAAGTCGGGAATTAGCATTTGCGCCAAATACTGTCAGACCTGTCAGACCTGACACTTCTTCTACGCAATACTTGATACTTCTCATCCCTGCAGCTATTTCCACTGATTTGTTATATAATGTAATTGCAATCAGTTTTATATGTATTGAACATTAGCTGTAACACGTACATTTAGCTAGTTGGTTTGCAGTAAAGAAACATAACAGTGAAGAAATGAATAATTTCCATGAATTTGTACTCTATCCGAAAAAAGTTCTTCTCCTCAGCCTTAGGTTTGTTCTTAGCATGTTCTTAAATTTTGGGCAAATCTCAGCCTCGTGTTTTTATAAAATAGGTTCTTATAAAAAGAGTGTATTTACTATAGAACTGAAAGGTTACATTATTTCCTTTAGAAATTTGTTGGGCATTTGAACTATTGATGCCAGAATCTTTCATTGAAACACGATAATGGACTATAATTGTATTACTGAAGAAAGAAAAGCAAGAATTTAGTTTCAGAAGCTCGCTTCAGTAAACAAAACGCATTTGTGAAAAATATACTGTTATAATTGTACTCAAATTGGTAATGAAATTCATTACCGATTTGTTTATGATCTTTTGTTGAAAAATTGCAATAAAATCTGGTATATTTCATCCTATGTATTTTACTTTAAGAGATACTTAAAATAAAGTTATAACAGTCTACGCAGGTAATTTACAGGAAACTCGTCGCCATTGCATCCATTTTTTCCATCAGAAAAAAAAAACCTCGCAAAACTAAGCAATTATCAACATTAGAGAGTGTCCGCGGCCCGTAGCTCGGAAACCATAAAAGGGAATTAATGAAATTTGGGGGGAGTGTACAACTTCTCACTCTCTATCGTTGGTGGGTGTTTGACGTCATATGACGTCTTGATTCCTATGGCGGCCATCTTGGCCGCCATCTTTGATTTTTCATGATATCAAAAAAAGGTCTTGCTTGACTCAAAATTAGTGAAAAACTGTTTGGATGAGCTTTATTTAGTAGAAAACAAAATTTTATATAGAAAAAACCAGAACATTTAGAGAAAAATTTTTAAAAAAATTAAGAAAATTTTGTGCCGGACACGTTACTCAGAAACTGGTCAATAACTTAATAACTTATTAATAGTATACTATAGGATTATCAAGAGCGCAGAACAACTCTAAAAGTGTGGATTGGTAATAAAGATCATGACGTAAACCAATACCAATATAAACAATCCTAAATATGACCGTAAAACAACAACAACAACAACTTTATTTTCGTACCCTCCAACATAATTTACAAACTGGTAAAAAAAAACGTAATAATAAAAGAAATGGCACTGGCTCCCTGAAATAACTAAAAAGCTAAAATAGTCAGAGAGCCCAAAAATACTGAGTTGAAGACTAAAAGCTGATTTGAACAAAAAGGTGCATCTTCAGGCATGATTTGAAAGTGCTTAACGAGGCACGCAAATCTGACGGTAGCGCATTGCATAGTTTAGGCGCAGCGACACGTACTGAAGGATGGATCTTCGAAAGAACATTTTTCCTTGTGGAAAGTCTAAGACTATGCTTAAGCTGGAACGTAGAGAATATCTAGAATGCTGCCTAACTGTAATCAAGTCTCTGATGTAGTCTGGAGCCATCCCATGTAACGCTTTAAATGTCAGCACTAAAATCTTGAACTAAATCTTATAACTGATTGGGAGCCAGTGGAGGGCACGCAGAACAGGCGTAATGTGGCCATATCTTCTAATGCATGTTGGTAATCTTGCCACCACATTCTGTACTCGTTTTCAGTAACTTGTTTAACTAGCTCCTACTTTCGAAGAGCATACAAAAGACCATTGCAGTAATCTACCGGTACTGGTTGTAAAAGCATGAGTAACACTCTCAAGTCTGTCCCCGGGCAGAAACTTGCTGAAACGCTTAATATAATGTCTATGTGTATTAGGTCTTTGAAACATGCACTGACACCGGAAGATTCTGGTCAAACCGCGAACCTAAGTTTCTAAGTGGTGATACAGGCTGAATATCGGTTCTGCCTACACGAGTCATACCAGGATTGAGTTTGGTAAGTTGTTGCCATGATCCAATAACTAAAAAGGCAGTTTCATCATCTTTAAATTTCATTTTATTTTTGAACATCCATTTCGTAACTCCGTAACACCGTTATACGTGGTTGCCATGGAAACACGCTGGTTAGAAAACAAAACCTTAACATTTAAGATTGTTCCTTGATACATTTTAGGAAAAGTCACAAAATTTCGGACGGTTCATTTTTAGACAGGTTTGGATTTGCGCGGGCACTACCCCCTGTGTAGGATAGGGTTAGTAAAAATTATTCTGGAGAAATTTTGGCTCTTATCTTGGAAAAGCGCATTTGTCATCTTAATATTACAATTATAAACTTGAAATGAAAATTTAGAAATAATCAAATACTATGAAACCGGCTAACCGATAATGATAACCTTTTCCTTTGGATCCTCTTTCTTTTCTCCAATGGCCACAGTACAGTTTTTTATTAGGGAAACTAACTGCTGGCAAACCCTGAGTTGCAGCTATTTGGAAAAACATGCATGGCTGGTGTGCATTACAATTCTATCTTATGAGAAAAGGTTTCTTTTTTAACACGTTTGAGATTTTAATTTACCAGGTTCATTTCCTTTTATAATTAAGACTGAGCTGGTTCAAAGTTTAGGGTAATTCAAACTAGAATGCGAATCAGAAAATTGATGTAGAAAAGTGGTTGCATTTTTTCATATCCTAAACCCCTTTAAAATCATTCAAGCTTAGATCTTGGTCAGTTGTCATAAACATAATATGTATGTGGAGGTTTACCTATACCGGCTTCAGCTAGAGCGCGGACGTCCAGAACTGGAATTATCTCGAGTAAGGAAGAACAACTATAATTAGCTTTACAGCCTGACAAACTATACTGAATTTGCTTTAGTTTAAGTTTTAATATTGACCTAAAATCGTTCAAAATGAGAATTTTGTGGCATCCTCCCGTCTACCTAAGCACCTTCGTAAAAGTGACGCATAATCAGTCCCCTTCATAAAACTGAACTACAAACGGTCTATTAGAATTTTATTCATTGGGAACCATAGTTATGAAGAATCAGTCCATACATAGCAGCCGATATCCGTATGCATAACGCCTTTATCAGTATTATGCATTATTTGACCCTTTCTTATGCATGTTATCTACCTATGAAAATATCAGAACAACCTTCCGGAACTTTCCGAAAGATTCACGTACTTTTGAATAGCGTGTCTAAAATAGGGTTTGTCATCACTCGGGAAGGTAAGATATCAAGATTGGACTCACGTTTGTGACCCCAAGTTTGCATCACCACTACCGATAAAAAGAAACAAAGCAATCTCAAGTGAAACAAAATACAAGAAGACAAAATCATTTCCGGCTTATTTTCCGCGGCTGAGCGGGATACTTGCACGTCTTCAAGACTGAAATAATGTGTCTTTGGTCTCTGAAAAGAAAGTAGTGAATGGGATCCAAGGTCTGAGAACTCATTTGACACTGATCACTTGATGCATCGTTTATGAAAGAAAGGCTGTTACAATCTTTGTTCTTATTTTCGTGTCTTGGTTGCATTTTAGTTTCATGCCATCGCGACAGCTGCACTTGAGACGAAACAAGAAATACAATACGTTCAGACATTTAGTGACCTGTTTTATCTGTGGATAGGTCAGGGGGATGACAATGTCTATTTATATACTGCACTTACAGAGAATTAAACAGTCTTTGGGACATCCCTCTATTATCACAATATTACATGGTGTTTAATTACTTCGGGGTGTATCGCTGGACACGAAATCCAACCTACAATAGAGGTGGTCTTATCTGTTTTGTTCCTCTAACAGATCAATACCTTTCATGTGTTCGGCCATTTGTAATTTATATCTGTGAAATCATCAACACAGAGACCTCCAGGTAACAAGCTTGTAATACTGACTTGAGGTCTCGGAGTTTTGGCTGTTTGAGCTCTGCTCGCTGAATCAAAAGCGGGGTCTCTTAAAGAAAATTTGTGTTGTTTTTTATAATGAAATATTAAGTATATATGGGTGAGACAATACCGAGAACTGAAATCCGGAAAAAATTTCTTGCAATTTCTAAATACTTTGCAAGTTAAGCTTGTTACTTCTTATCACTGTTGGTATGCCCTTGACGATTCGTTGCCAAATTTCACTGTCTCACTGTGATTTTGCATTTGAAAACTCGTTCCGTAGAGGTGAAACTGTGTATGTGTATGAACTCTATATTTGGGGAAAATATTGTTAGAATTGTTTGATGGTTTGCTGACTCAGGAACAAACCTCTTTGTCAGAGTTTGCAGAAAGCTGTTCTTTTGAAATGTTATTAAATGAAGAGAGAGAGAGAGAGAGAGAGAGAGAGTTGTGTTGAAGGTAAACTGTGCTCCAAAATAGCAAGCTGTTTTAAGAAACAAATTGAAAGTAATAGATGTGTGCTTGACCTGAAAATAATTGGTACTTTTGTGTACAAAGTTAAGGCTTATAGTTTTTATTTTGTATCGGTTCAATTCAATTGATTTCAAAAATATCCAGTCCAATAACATATATTAAATATGGAAGAACCTCTCTTGCTAGATATTGTCAGTACCGGATAAAATGAAAGTAAAACACAAAGACCGTTAAACTGAAAACTTGAGTTATGTTTGAGCACGGATTCGATGTTATGTTTCTTTTCAGTTTCGTAAACCGGGTTCACTGTATTTGTTGTTAATCACTTTCTAGTACAGTTGAAGTCTCTGCGTCGTCTTTACTGCATTCATCATGTTTCCTCTAAAATCTAAATGAATAACTTCGTTTAATTCAACGACGAAGTTGCACAACACTCACTAAAAATTTGGTGGATTATTTTTGATTTCTGCATGTCTCAACCATACTCATATGAAAGAGAGCAGCGTATTTAGACAGGATTACGCAAAGATTCAGCAAGCTAAGGGAGATTATCAGCCGTTGGCGTTAATCATCCGGCTGTTATTGAGATGGGAAATGGTAAAAACAAAAGTAATTTGCCGGAACAACCGCAAAACTGAACGAGGGGAACTGCGACTATCCAGAGAAACGCATCCGTATATAGAGTCTGAAGGCTAGTAACATAACTGTTGAAGTATTAAAGGCTGCTTGAGTGACAAAATTGTTTAAAATAGTCAAAAGAACTTTGATTCCTTTTAGTTTTATTAACCTCTCCTTAAACTTAAAGGCAAAAAGCGCCGTAGCAAATTTGCTATGACAAGGTTTTCAAATTGTTTCTAACCAGGACTGAGCTTTTCAGGCGAAGAGAAGTTAATTAAGCCTGTATACTGACATATTACTGAGAATATAGTAACATCTAGCACACACATGACTGAATAACATGAATTAGTTCAAATCTGATTATCACATACGTGTGAAAAAAAACTTTCTTATGAATTTAAAAAAACTGCATGTTTCCAAACTTTTAGCCTAAAGCCATTTCTAGTTTGCATTTTATCCAGTAGGTATTCATTTCAGTTAAATCCTTGTATACGTGTAGGGAGGGGAAAATGCGAAAATAGATATGTATAGTACTGTAGTTAAATTGCACGCGGGATCCTTGTCAATTTTACTGCAAATTGTTCACTTCTCCTATTTGACCAACACAATATTGTAGAGTATTTTGAATTCTTGTTGTCCCCTTCAGTTAATGGACCAAAATCTTAACTCCTTTTGAAAGAAACCAAAGCGAAGCTTTAGCTTTTTTAATTTCGACTCATTTTCTTTCTTCATGATCAATTAAAGTATTTAGTTTGGGTTTTTCTTCAACAACTTGTAGACGTAATGTGATAATGATTTCTTTAGTTCCTAAAAACATATTTCTAGAGTCCAGCGCGTGAGTCGGTGAAGAAAATCCACCGTGATCCACTTTGTTGGTTTGCAGTCGGCTTTTTTTATCTCCCCGACAGAGTTGCGTCAAATGGGCATTATTTCAAGTGGCTTACACCGGTTTCCATTATTAGTTAACTCAAATCGGTATGTATATTGTAAGCGCTTTTAAATTTCCTTTTTTAACATTTTGAGAGCGAGCAAAGAGAACAAAATACGTTTTACTATAAAATATAACTGAACTCAAGCGTACAGATGGGGAAATCCATCCGCGCATTTCCCATCATTTTAACTCTTTCGGTTATCCAGCTTTACACATAGATAATTCAGTTATTGTGATCCTATTTGGAAACTACAACTAGCTTTTTATTTAAATGTAGTTTAAATCGGTATGATATTTTTTATTTTTCGGTTAAGGGCACACTTTTACTTGAACGAAGCTGTGTGTTTTCTTGGTTGTAAACTTACAATTCTATTTTACTAGTAGCAGGAATTTGTGTCACTAATAAGAAACCTATAAAATAAGTAGTAATATTTTTTCTTACCAGAAATCTGCAGCGGAGTACAGCGAAAGAATCGCAAAAGTCCAAACCCTTCTTAACTAGTCACAAATATTATACGCCAGCAATATAATTTTATTTTTTTCACCCGGAAGCATCGTGAAGTATTTTTCCTGGATTTTATCTGTAGACGACTGACTATTTTTCAAAACTGTTTGTTGTGATTCTTTATATGTAATTATTCTGTACACCCTGGAACATGTGCATTTTTAAAATATCAAATTTGTTTGATTTCGAAAACGCCCGACTTTGTGGAGAGATACTGTTTAACAGAAAACGATTCCACTCTTTAAGACAAACAAAATGAATGGCAGAATGATCAGGCCCGTAGCCAGGATTTTTGTCGGGGGGGGGTGCAAATTTCGTAAACTTGGACTCTTAAAAA
>JAOBYE010118337.1:0-19286 GCA_025403585.1 Parazoanthus swiftii | reverse complement strand
CCCCACCACACAACTGTTTGAAAACAATCAGATGTGTTAATGGGCCTTTGAAAGAAGACTGGGGAAGACAGCACAGCTACGGAAACAACATGATTGTTTGGAACATGGCAACTACTGGCAACTACAAACACATTTAATTTTGGAACAAAACTGAGATTTATTGACCAGTTCCACATTTATCACTCAAACTTTACCAAAGACCAGGAGATTTTGGCAAAAAATCGCAGATTATTTGACAAAAATTGGGAGACAGGGAGAATTAACCAAAAACCAAAATACTCCTGGGAAAATTGGGAGGGCTGGAAAGTCTACATTTTATTATGTCATTGCACATTGAGATAAGCCAGTAGATGAGCAATAAGTTACAAAATGATGTGAAATTATGAACTTGTACCAAGTTTTATCACATTTGTCAATCCCACAGTTCCTGGAAACAACAGCAAGCGAACCACCAGAAGTGACAGCTGTGAAAAAATGGATGAGGAAACATCAGTTTGTACTTCTTGCTGATTTAAATGGAGGGGAATTGGTTGCTAGGTGAGTTTAATTTTCTGATTGTCCAATTGACAGAGACGCGTCACCAGCAAAACAAGAATGATCTCAAGCACAGTAGTTGTACATGTACAGACTCGTGTGAACACACTGTTGCAGCAATTAACATTGGCTTATCACTTTGACAGTATGCAGAACTGTCAAAGTTCAATGGAGATTGGGGGTGAGATTTTGGATGTGATCAGTGGTTGCAATAAAGAAGATCGATTTGATCAATCGAAGTGTCTCAGTGCTCGAGTTAAGATACAGCACTAAAACATATTATTTTGTGTTGCTTTGGGAAATAGGAAAAATCAACAAAAATTTCAGTTTTCAATGAGATATTTAATTTAAACATTAGTTATTGTAAGGAAAGTACCATTAAGCAAGCATGAGGTATGAGATTTTCTATGTCCGGTGACTGTATGAGCATGACAAATGGCTGTGAGGCATGAGACAGCTATGAGTACACAGAAATGTAGTTAGTACTGTAAACATACTAAGGGGGGAACGAGCACCTAAAGTGAGGAATTTTCCTCACAAGGCAAAAATTATCAAACATGACAGTTACTTGTCTCATGATCTCACGAGGCAAATTTCTCACCAAATTTTCATCACACAGGAGGGGAACAGCTGGGCAAAAAGGCTTGTGAGGCTTTTATTGCAGCTGCTGTTTCCTCACATGTGCATAGAGCTTGAACAAAAGTTCATTTTTTCAAGAACTGGTTTAGTGAGCAAGATTGGCACAGTTGGTAAGATCTCTGACTGCCAACTGGAAGGTCCTGGGCTCAAACCCCGGCCTGGTTGAGAGTTGAACTCTGGGCAATCTTCTTTCTCCACACTGTCTGTGGACGGGGACATGAAGCTGTTGGTTTAGTCTCTCAACGTTCTGTTGGCCGGGGGACTTAACCCTTTCAGCCCCAGCCAGTTTATCAGTATGTAAATTCTCCTTAAAATATTGACACAAAATAAATTGTTTGTTAATGAGAATAAAGCAATTGATCATACATAGCACTCTATCTGAGATGAAAAACAAATTTCTCCCAACCTGTTTACAAGAAAACTAAATGGACAGTTGAGGAGAATTCAGCAATATGCCATATGGCGCGTGCTTTGGGCTGAAAGGGTTAAAGGAACATCACACACTTGTCGATAGGAGTAGGCTAATGCCGGACTGTCACCTCTTCCTCTACAAAGGACCTGCTGTAATTGGGGAGTCAGGATGGCCGAGTGGTTAGCACTTGTGCCTCCCACCTCTGTGGACCCAGGATCGAGTCCTTGGCGTCTCATGTGGGCTGAGATTTGTCGATCTCCTTCTGACTCCGAGCTCAGGGTTTTTCTCGGGGTTCTCCGGTTTTCCTCCCTCCACAAAATCGACTGTCACGCCACTTTCTATGCCGTCGAGTGATTAAACATAAGCCACTGGCTTGGGAGAATGGGCAACCACTCCCAGCGCGATCACGTTAAATAAAGTTAAGTTTAGTTTAGTTTGGAAAACCTGTAGCAGTGTCCCTCTCCCCTCAGGGAAAAAGCTAAGCAAACTAAAATTCGTCATTGTCACTTTTTTTCAAACAGATATCCACTTGATGCAACTGTGGAAGTGTACAAGCAAATTAAAGGTTCAGTGACTGCTGATGATAAAGTCTTCCAAGATCTTGCACAGAACTATGCAAACAAACACCCAACAATGCACCTGGGCCATGGCTGCAACAGCTCTTTACCTCAATTCCCTAGTGGGATCATTAATGGAGCAAAGTGGAGGGAACAGCGCTATACTATGCAAGATTATGCTTACCTTGCTGAAAACTCTTTGCAGTTGTCACTATTTGTCTCCTGTTGCAAGTATCCACCACCGGTAGAAATTGACAATGTTTGGAATCAGAATCGCGAGCCGCTTCTGTCATTTATTGAGAAGTCACACCAAGCCGTTAAGGGTATTGTCCAAAGCTACAGTCATATGACAATACCTGACGCACAGTTGTCTGTTGAAGGGCTTGGTGTACAGATCAATACTCATGGAAATGAGTCCAGTTTTTATCATCTACTTTCACCTGGTGAGTACAAGATCACAGCGAGTGCTGCAGGCTACTCGTCTGCCACGAAGATTGTTACAGTCAATACAGGGAAGACTACAACAGTCACGTTCAACTTGCATGGCTCACCGCACTACAAACATCACCGATATAATGACATGGCATCTCTGCTACGGACAATTGCAAATAAGTATCCACATATAACAAAGCTACACAGCATTGGTCAGTCAGTCCAGTACCGCCGTCTGTGGGTCATGGAGATTTCCGACAACCCTGGTGTCCATGAACCAGGAGAGCCAGAATTCAAGTATGTTGCTGGTGTCCATGGAAATGAAGTGGTTGGTAAAGAGATGCTGTTGTTATTGATACAACATCTGTGTCTCAGTTACGGCAAAGATGATCTGGTTACAAAGCTTGTGAACAGCACAAGACTGCATTTCTTGCCGCTAATGAACCCAGATGGTGCGGAGAAGGCTGCGGAGGGAAATTGCCATTCAGACAAAGGAAGCCAGAATGCAAGAGGAGTTGATCTGAACACAAACTTTCCAGGTAAATTATTATTTAGCAAGTCAAAAAGTGTACAAATATTACTAAATATGACTTTTGCCATTTCTTAACCAAAAGCAATTTCTCTTCTTCAGAAAATGAAAAGCAAAAATCACAAACGTTTTTTCCGCTTTCATAACAAACTGTGAGTGGATCTAGTATCTCTCTTAAATAGACAATAGGGTACAGAAATGATGACTGTCTATGTTTTGTTTGAACTTAGGTCTTTATGACCCTACAACCAAAGTACATGAGGCTGAAACTACAGCAGTGATGAAATGGATCAAGTCTCATCCATTCGTGTTGTCGGCAAGCCTTCATGGCGGCTCATTAGTGGCCAGATATCCCTATGATTCACATCCAAGCCAACAACTTTCGCCCAACCTCACCCCAGACAATGATGTATTCCGGTTCTTGGCAAGCAGTTATGCAAATGCCCATCCCACAATGCACCATGGGAAACCCTCATGCCCAGGACCTTCGGTGTTTGACGAGTTCCCCAGTGGAATCACCAATGGTGCAGCTTGGCAGAACTCTGAAGGCAGCATGCAAGATTTCAATTATGGTCAGAGTAACTGCTTCGAGATTTCTATTGAGATGGGATGCTGCAAGTTTCCGTACTCAGAGGAACTGGAGCATCATTGGAAAGAACACAAGGAAGCGCTCATCAGTTTTATGTTCAAGGTTTGTCAATAATCTTACTGTTAATATCCTGACAAAATAGTATAGTTTTTGTAAACTACAAACGATGAAATTGTGTTGCTGGTTGATAATTTTTAAGAAAACAAAGTCATCCTTTACTGTCAGCTGTTACATACAAATCTCGTAAAAAGTGGAAATCTATTCTGTTTCTTCGTCTGGTTTTTACTTCTGAAAAACAGCAATAACGAATTTTTTAATACCCAGGCATGTTGGTGGCCCTAAAAATATTAAAAATCTCTAAATACTAAAAGGCTCAACTTTTCAACTTTTCTTCATTTCGTCCCAAAAATTCCTTTTTTCCCGATGATAGCACACGACCAGTGTCATCGAAAGGGTTTGACTTGGATTTTTCTAGATGAACTGGATGAAATTTCTTGCTGTTCAGATGCTTAGACTAAACTTCAGAATTAATGGCCAAATTTTCGGTAGCCTACAAATTTCCAACAAGAACTTACACGCTTTTTTTTAAAAAAAATCAGTAAATTTGACTCGGGTTGTTATTAATTTTTCCCCATAAGTTTGCTTAAAATGTTTGGCAAATCAAAACCTCGTTTATCATATAAAGTTGTTCTTCTAAAAAAAGCGTGTATATCATTCATGAGAACTTTCTTATCAGACATTGCAAGACTGAAAATTTGTCAGAAAGTCTGAGATTTTCGAATCTTGCCACCAGGCGAAAAACCCCATACATTTGCTTTAAATCGTTTGGCAAACTGCATATTTCTTGGCGGTGTTTTTGTATTATACAAAGACAAAACTTGGCAGATTATTTATTAATCGTTAATTATGTTCTTTATCCCATGATAGTCGTTCGTTTGATAAGGCTTACGTTTATGTTAAAGGTACTGTAGACGAAGACAGGCTGGTTATCAAGTGTTATTCTCGCTTTTTACAGTGAAACTCCAGAGCGTGACTGTTGACGGACTCTAATTTAAAATTGACCATGTGTTGCTTGTTTCACATCTTTTGAGCCAATCTTCGGTGAAAAGCTATCAGCACCCCGGTAGATTCGTCTTGGATCTCTTTAATAGAGCAAAGAACTATCAGTTCAGTGTACAGGTAGTTCAATTTGCTTCTAATTCGCTGATTTCTTCCTTTTTACTGTGATGTTTCCAATGTAGCTGCCAGTACATTGAACTATCAGTTCAATGTTGTGGTAGTTCAATTTGCTTCTAATTCGCTGATTTCTTCCTTTTTGCTGTGATGTTTCCAATGAGAACATTTTTTCAAAATTTAATAGGAAAACAGTTTTTAAATTGACTGTTTATATCCTATTTAAGTAAAGCGTTATAAATGTTTTTTAACTGTTATTATTGTTATTATTATTATTTATTGTGGTTATTATCAATAATATCAACAACAATACTATCGAGTGTTTATCAATACGAGCTTCCGTGAGTGCGCGCATCGTGTCAGCCTCGGTTACAAATAAGAAATAAACGATTTTGTCTTCTAAATCCCTGTCAGATTCACCACGGCATTCGAGGTTTTGTACGTGACGAAGAAGGCAATCCAGTAACAGATGCTGTTATAAGCATTGAGGGTCGCAACCACCCTGTCAAGACCGCTGAGCATGGTGACTACTGGCGCTTACTCACCCCAGGTCACTACAAGGTTACTGTACGTGCTCCCGGCCGAGCCGCTCAAACAGAGCTTGTCCAGGTGAAACCAAATGAACCAGCAACAGTGACAAACTTCACCTTGTCAAAAAGGAGTTACCTGTTTGGGCTACCCGGCCCCATTGCTGCGGGGATAATAGCTTTGGTTGCCGTTGTCCTAATTCTAGTTGCTGGTGGTCTTTGGAGGATGATTCGTTTCAGGAAACGCTTTCGCATGACGTTTGGGTACATGAACGGAAGGGGAGGTTACCAAGAGGACTACGATGAAGCCATGGCGGTCAATTCTTTCAATTCTAAGTCGTTGTTAAACAACGAATATTCAGATGATACCGATGAAGATGAAGAGGAGGTTATATTAGATAGTAGCCATGGTCACATTAGGCGATAAATATTCCCCATTAGGTTCTCAAGAACCAAAACATAATAGATATGGGATACCCTTGGAAATTTTTGATATAAGAACTCCTACCCTGATAAGGAGTATTGATCAGTGGTTAGTTGTCTAAACGTACTATGGCCGAGACATAAGGCTGAAATCAGATATTAAACATTAAGAGAACCTGCATGTGCAAGAACGTCAGACGTTAAACATTAGGAAATTCATACAATAACGTCAGATGTTATACATTAGGAAATCCTATGTAACAACGTTAGACGTTTAACTTTAAGAAATCCTGTGTAACAATGTCAGATGTTATACATTAGGAAATCCTATGTAACAACGTTAGACGTTTAACTTTAAGAAATCCTATGTAACAAAGTCAGACGTTAAACATTAGGAAATCCTATATGTAAAAGTCTGACGTTAAACTTAAGAAAATCCGATTTAATAACGTAAGTCGTCAAACATTAGGAAACCCTATATAAAAACGTCGGCCGTACTGCAAACATAGGAGATTCTAGACTACACAGCAACGTCAGACGTTAGGCATTGGGAAAACCTATGCAATAATGTCATACTTGAAACATTTAATAGACCGCATTGTAAGCTATGCAAAAACGTCAGACGTAAGAGCAGAGGTCTGTTGTAAAGTTTTATGGAGTTGGCCCCAGAACACTGGGATACACTGATGAGTTTGTGTAATGATGCACAGCATAGCACTTTAGAACGTCTTGTATAATACAAATTGAGAGTAATAGTCTCATAAACATTAGCACCAATATTAATATATTATCACTACTGTTGACAGTAGTTCTAGTTAATTCGAAATACCAGCTGAGAATATGTTAGTAAGATATTGTGTTTTTAAAATTAGGAAGTTTTCACATAATGTTGTTACAAGTTTTTTCTTGCCGAGCAACCGATTGTTTTGTAACAAACTTTTTGACTCCTAACTTTTGCTTCACTAGATTGCTTAATGTATTTTCATTAGTAAAATAACAGTTTCTTATTAGTTCTAAATTATAAGGAGAAGTTATATTCTAAAGAACGAGAATGCTTAAGTTATGTCAAAAAAACTGATCATTTTGAATGTATGGAAACCTATATATATAACATTCTTTGTATTTTCTTTTTTTTTAAAAAAAACAGACGTATTGAAGTTTAATTCTTGAACAGTGCAGTGACAATGTAAAAGATATGTAGACCAACTGTAGACGAGCCCAGCCATTTTCAAAGTGGACAAGTTTGTTATAAGTCGAGCTGGTGTACCTACACTGTAAGAATTAAAGTGTATAATGAAAAGTGTTCAAGTAGGAAAGTAGCCGTGTCTTTTTCGTCACATAAGACAAAGTGCTCAAAACTCTTCTTGAGAGCTGTTGAAGACAGGTAAGTTTGTTTTACTTATATAAATAAAAATGACTGATAAGCGTTAAAAGTGCTCCTGAAACCACTGAGATTATCCGTCTTGAAATTGTTTTTGAAATTTATGCCCATTTAACAAAAATTACCTCGTGAAGAATTCAACAAATATAGGAATAAGAAATATTGTCCAGGCAAAATAGCCACATAAGTAGCATTTATTAGCAGTATGTTACTTAATAACTTAATGTTTTAACGTTCTTATAACAAACAAATAGACTTTAGGGTTAACTTCAGAAGCTGGTCCGCCGTTTGTGTGTTTCCTTCATAGTAATTACAGTGAGTCTTATTCTACCTATTACTTAAAAGCCAAGCTAAAGTGATGAAAATGGCCCAAAAAATGACCTAAAACAGATAAAGATTCGAGGGGTAAGGTGCAAAAAGAAATGGAGTGATTTGTAATTTACGGCGAACGCGCGGCTGTGCGACAAAATTATGACAAGGAGAGGTAAGTGTAACGGAAAGAGGTTTAACTAGAGTTGGGTTCCCTATGACAAAGTGCTACGGAGCTTAACAGGTCCTTTATTTCTATAAATACTTCAGAGTTAGGCCCTGTCATTTGATTATTGTAAATCGTTAAAACCTCCAATACGTTACTATATTTTAGTCAAACCCTCACCAAAACTGAATTGTGGATTGTCTCCTCTTCCCCTACAAAGGGCCTGCTGCAATTGGGGAAGCCTGTAGCAGTGTCCCTCTCCCTTCGGGGAAAAAGCTAAAGAAAGAAAGAAATCACCCAGAATGGTGAACATTGTTATTCGACCGTTATTTTCCTTGTAAAAAAGTTCACGACGAAACTGTGGCGGGCAAACATTAATATATAATTTAAGACATTAAAGATTTTTTTTATGATTTGATGAAACCGGCAAAACATCTGTTTTAATAATTGCGAGCAGCGGCAAAATGCAATAGTCTTCCTGAAGCTAAGCATTTCATTACAAACTGAAATGCTTGGTGACTTTGAGTCTGCTGTTTACCAAGAAATCTGAAATGTTTTTTATTCCTGAGCACATGGTTTGAGCTGCTCGTTTTATCTATTGAGAGAATTTTGCGGTGCAGTGTGCTTTCTGAAACTCCTTCACCAAACAATAGAAAATTCAGTTTAGTTTGGGAAATGAAACTGGCTCAAGTAAACAGTTTTCCGTCATCAACTTTGCAATGAATTTGGGTTGGTGCTGTTTCTGGTGAATAGGGAGCAGGTGAAGCGATGAGCTTTTGAATAGGCTTTAAAAGTTCAAACTTTCCTCCATCTTGGAGTTTACTTTTAGTATTAATCAATTTTCTGTAGACCACAATGCATTCTGATTTGGGATTCATCTCCATAAAAGGCGAAAATGCACAGCCCACTAATGCACCTGTCAATGTAAACCCCCCACCCTGGGGGAGTGTGAGGCATACGGATGGGGGTTGGTTGGGGCTTTGGCATGTTCGACATCTATTTGTGTTTATGTATAGCGATATGTGTCGATTGTATGAAATATTTGCGGTTTTTTCTTTTGCTTCTTGCATAAATGTGTGTACTGGCAAGGGTCGTTGTTTGTGAAGTGTACGGAGTGCGTCCTTGAACACCAGAGTCCGGCCATGCACAGCCGCTACGTCAACCACTGAATTCGCTGCCGACAGTTTTATTGTATATATATCCAATCACTTTTCCACGAAACAAAACTTAAAGTAACCCCGAGCCCAAATTAACCCTCACTAACTATAGCTAATAGCCGATTCTAATAGCCATAAATAATCGTCTGGTATTTTTGCGGGCCTGCTTGAGGCCTGGTGACGAGGATCCTTTCGTTTGAAAGAGAGGCAGCCGCCATTTTGTTGGTCGAGGCTTTCAGTAAATGTTGTGCAGATATTCATGTATTCCTTGAGTTTATGATGGGAAAACGCAAAGATCTTGGTGAAGAAGAACTCAGAGGTACTGTTGTATTTATATCTGTGTTGTGCTTGATGAAATTTCTTGAGTTTGTATGAAATACGCAACTGCGCCTCAAGTATAGTGTGAGAATGACAGTGTGACTCACGCGCGACAGACTGGACATGTTCTTATTGTCTTGAGTGATAAGTTTTAATTCCGTCGTAAACAGTTGTTGCTGCAGGCAGACAATTAAACAGAGTTATAAAAAAAACGCTTTGCGTTCAGGCTTGTTTACAAATAACTCATTGTAGGTAATTGGTAGATTTTTTCTACAGCAATATGAGTATTAGTTAGTTCAATATACCGACACGATGTTCTGCGAGTGTAAGTGATGTTCTTTGTGGAACTTCCAATATTGACAGCACAGCTTATTTCACATATCACAGTCACATATATGCTGAGTGCACTTATCAGTTTGAATAATAAGACAATTATAACAAGTGGATCGTTCTTCCAGAGTGTCAACACTAATCCAGATGTGGCTTTAGCAAATTTTATCAGAAGTGGCTGAAAATCGATGATTTGAATTGATAGATCAGTCAGTAACAACTGGACTTTTGGCAGCAATTCTTCTCAGTAGTTAGTTGATGACTGGTTGATAATCAACATGCAAAAATCTTAAGTTGCTGCATTTTAACCCTGAGGGGCCAAATGTTTCGTATGAAAAGATTTTGTATTTGATACTGAGTTTAAATATTATGTATTTTCCCAGTGTAATTTTTTGGTGTTCCTTTCTATTCCCTCACCAAGGCATCAATTTTTCTTTGATTATTACCAGTTTTTGTATCTGCCTTTAACCTTTTTAAGTACACATACACTGAAAAAGAATGCATTTATATGCTGAGAGGTTCCAAGCAGTTTAAAACAACGACTGACAGTCACAGACATACTACACTCTTTTTTTCATAAGAACCTTTTGTAAGAATATTGAAGCTATAAAAACCCCAAAATTTAAGAACACACTATGAATGTGCGGAGGTTGGGGTAATGGGGAGATGAAGAGATCATTTATCATATACTAGTTATGTAATGTTTTAGAGTGGGATACCGTGAACTATGCCACACATCACTTGTATTTTCCCTATACACATGAGCCTTTAGGCAAGTGTCTATAAGGAAGAAAATTATGCAAGTGACAAGTAGCATTTTCCACGGAATCCCATGAGAAAACAATGCATAACTAATTTTATGCCATGGAAAATTTAGGGAAATCTTTGGAAGAGCTAAAACTTGCCATCAGTTTTCAAGCAATTTATTTTCTGTTTTTTTAGGAATGTCTTCCTCTTCTCCAAAGAAGAAACACAAACACAAGCACAAGAAGCACAAGAAATCCAAGAAAGAGCACCACCACCAGGCCAGGATAGTTGAAGAAGATTATTCCAGACGAGAGAAAGAGAAAGGTAGAGACAGGCCGGAGGAGGGCAGAGCTGTCAAGCTGAAGATCAAGCTTGGTGGAAAGACCCTGGCTACAACACAGTGAGTGGAATACAGAAAATTTAGAATTTATCTCTTTTGATCGGACTTCCCATAGACCTCCTTAAACCTTAAATTAAACACCAAATTTGTCATCTTTTGGCTTTTTCTCTTAAATGGTGCCACAATTACAGACTTTTATTACATGATTTATAAATTCTCCTCATCTGTGTGGACAAGTACCTCAGCAAAACAGTTCATCTACAAACCGAAATTACTCATGTCAGATGACCAGACCATTGAAAGTTGATTGCCCTGCCTAAGCAACTGGTATTTTCTACTTCATTGCCCTGTGAAAAATTTATGCTGATTTTAATAGACAAATGTTTTAACAGTGATTGTTTAAATTTGTTTTGCTCTAAATTTAATTCAGAGTTGCTCAGATAGTACCAGTCATTGATGAACCAGATCTGGTGGTGACCAGTGGAGAAGAAGAAGATATTGATCTGGAAGCTGATACAGAAGTGAGCTTTCAAATGTCATCATATCAGGGTAAGAAAAGAAAAAAAATGTTATTTTGAACTGTTAACAGCTCAAAGATTTGATTTTAATACCATTTTGACCAAGAAAATGCTCACCCCCAGGGTCAGGGTGCAATAAATCTGGCGAAAGTTTTGGGGTAGGTGCTTACTTGAGCATGGGCACTTACACAGTTAGTTTCCAAAGGTAATTCACATAATAATAGCCATTTTCGAAAGTTAACAAACACATGATTTGACCTTCAACAAGGGGTTTTCACAGTTGCTGTCTCATTCTTTCTTGTACTTCCAGTAGACTCTGCTTTCAACAGGTTGTTTTAATTTGTTATCCCAGTGCTATCTTCATATGAAGAAGGAATGTTTTGTAATGTTACAATCAAACACTGAATGCTAGGCAGATTTTTTCCAACATGATAGGTAACAGACTAGAGTGTTAAACAGGTGATTGAGACAGTTTTAAAACAGGCACAAGTTGGCAAGTTAAATTTTTTCGATTTTTTGTTTACCACAAATTGACAGCATGGATTATCTTTTTACAGTCTATTGACGATCTATCATAATACAAAGCTTTGTATCTTTTAAATCACAGATTTATTACTGTAAGTTACTACTGGTATAAACTATATCTTTGTTAAAGAACCTTTCAATACCGGTAGTTCCAGTTTTGCTGTGATTTTGAAAAAGAGCTGGACCTATAACTAGGTCATCTTTGTCACGTCTGTCGTGCAGCTTTCTTTCATTGTTGATTTCAGTCGCGTCGTTTAGGTGCCAACTAAGTATATTCAAATTCTGTTTTAATATGCAGTTTATTTTCAGTGTATGTGTTACAAAATGGTTAAAGGATAAAAAGTGCAAAGCTGTTTTTGGCATAAATCAGCAATTACAATAATTGTGGTTACAAATAATCAAGTGCAATCAACTTGTTCACAAATGGATACTTGAGTTAGGCCATTGATATACTAGCTTCTTGTTTCTTAATCATACTGCAGTATTTGTGGACCCTGAGTTTCAGTAAATGGACCCCCAATTCAGGCAAGCCAGTGTTTTTCTTAAGACTTGGGAAATTGGGTACACTAGGTGGGAAAGCAGGTACACCTGGGTTGGAAGTCATCAAGCGCCGAAGGTGCAAGCATCTAGAGGGGTCTGGGGGCATCCCCCAGAACATTTTTGAAAGTTAGAGTCCTGGAAAATGATGCAATTTTGTGCATCTGGTGACTTTAAAAAAACTTGCCAGATGCCATTGCTGGGGAAAGGCGGTACAGCTACAGGGGATTGTTGGTACAATGTACCGGTGTACCGGCCTTAAGAAAAACACTGCAAGCTCTAGGGAATCAGTTGGACCCTGTCTTTTCAATTTCTAGATTTATCACTGAGTACTGTACATGTAAGTTTAAATATCATGGGAAGAATGAGGCAGATTAGAGCAGTTCAAAGTAACTTTTGTTTTGTTTTGAAAGGTCTACTCTATTGCTTGTCTTAGGTAGTGATGTTGAAGAGCCTGCAGCTGGAACTACAGAAAAAAAGAAGCAGAAGAATTCTGAGTAAGCAGCAATTACTTGAATGAATGTCTTTGTATTAATTTTATGTTATATTGCAGGGCTCAAAATTAACACTAGCTACTGGCAAAAATGCTAGACAAGTGGGTTTTACTAAAATGCTCAGAAAATTCTCCACTAGCAAAATTTTGCTAGTGTCTTCTGGAGAAATGAAAAATTGCTTCAAAATTCTATACACTGTACATTTCTGGTGATCAGTCAATTGTAACTAAATGAATAACTTCCATTTGAAACAAACATGATCTCCAAACATGAAAAACGATCCAAAACTTGACAAACTTTCATGTTTAGACATATGCTACAGTTTGTGCTTCCTTACACGAAGTACTTGTATTGCTTCTATTTTCCAGGTTCTCGTACAGCATTCGGTGGCCTGAGTACTAACTTACTCTTTGGCTGCCATTTTGTGTATGCTTCACGAAACATGGGCATGTTTAAGTACTTCAAACGAAAACAATAAGATTCTTGTTCAGAAGTAAAGGAATCAAGATTCGAGTTCAAAGTGCTCCTGCACTGCACTGCCAAAACCCACTGCCAAAACATGAAAAATGGAAAACTTTGGGATGAAGCGGATCGGCTATGAACTCGCTGATTATCAAGGCAATAAAAAACCTTGTTTTGAAATTTTAAAAAGCAAAATGGCTAGTTGTTGGGATATAAAGTTTTGCTAAATGCAAACAGAACATACTTTCCAGGGATATTAGTTTTGCTAGTACTACTCTCCTGTCTGGGCCTTTTTGCTAGTGAGGATTTCCTCACCAGCATTTTGTTGCTAGTGGCTGAAAATCTTAATTTCTAGGCCAGTATTGTATTATTTTATTTTAATTTGTAAATTGTTGTCATGTTTAACATGTACGGTATACAAATTATCAAGTGTTGACTGATCTGTATTATTTTTAAGTACTGGTAATAGATACATTTACACCAATAGGTTGTAATAATTATAAGAGTCTGCCAATTTCTATTTGACATGGCTTTTTTCTAGCATTTTAATTGGCTTATAGCAAGATAGTACAGTATTGTATTAAGATACCACTATGTTAAACAGAAAAGCAGACCATTTCATTCAGTTGCTCTAGATTCTTACAGTTATCTTTTGCATTAAAACCCATATTTTGTACACTTTCTTAAATGTTCTTTTTTTGTTTTATATGGGTGTTTTCACTCATTAATCAGTTGTATTCTGCTTGTGTCAGTGCTCATAAAATATGGCCTGACTTGCAAAATATATTCCGATATAAAACAGAAAACGCTGTTTAATTTAATAAGTTAAATGTATTAATATTTAAGGACTTCTATTAAAACTAAGGAGTTCATGTTACAATGCTTCTGAAAGTCATTAATTTGAAGACACTGCTAATACACTGTTTGGCCCTGTTCATACATTGTGCAATTGTCCAATTTAATGCAGACGAATTCCTTTCAAAGCTCTCTGTGTAAAAAAAATTGACATTTCTGTGACAAATACAATGAATTAAATTCGCCCAAAGAATTAAAAGTGTCAAAGACAACTTTTCCGTCTTTTGAAGACGGAAAAAATGTCTTAAGAGTATCTCGCTTCAGATGTCATAATTTAAATTCGTCGTCTAAATCCGACAGCACTTATGTCAACTAATTGACAAATTTAATATGTATTTAATTTGTCTGAGTTAAACTCATTTACTTGTGAAAAATACACTAAAGTCCTGTTGAGCATGTCACAAGTCAGAGAACAGCTGATAATAATTTTGTTCTTTGAATGAAATGAATAAACACTTTGAAAGATGCTTTAAATGACACAAATAAGTACAACACATACATACAATGTACAGTACAATATATGCTAAACTGCAGTAAACTGAAATTGTCAGTGCTGAAGAGGAGGAGTGGTTGAATGCTTTAGAAGCTGGAGAGCTGGATGACAATGGCAGGATTAAACAGCAGAAGGATATCAGTACAATGACCGCACGGCAGGTAAGACACATTCTTATATCCTATTTACATCGCATCTAAGTAATGATAAGATTTGTTTGATTATAATAACAGTTTCAATTTATCAGACTAAAGACATTTTGATGCTCAAGAATGAATGTTCATTGATTTGTCATAATTAACTTTATTGACCTGTGTCTCGGTCCTTATAAAATTATATTGTCCAATATTTTTATTGGTTGATAAAGGGGATTCATTGGATAACCAAGTTTAAAAAACCTTCCTCATTTAGGACTTTAAACTGTGGCCTGGATTGCAATTCCTTCAGATCTGACCTGGAACCCACTTTGACAATACTTCACATTTCAAAATTTCTGTCCATTACCATCTGGCCACCAATGTCTCTTTGAACTATTTAGTATTTAAGGTTTTTTGATATTATTTTCTTTTGAAAGTCACAAATGCCTAAATATCTTTCAATTGGTGTGTGTTATGAGGAAGATTTATAAGGTACATGTATATGTGTTCATGATACAAAGAAAGATTTGATTACACAGCACCTGGCATGTTGATTTGTATCTCACTTTAGAGAGCAATGTTGGGACATGAGATTGAAGGAGAAAACCAACTCTTGGAACTTCCAACAGGTAAGTTTCTACTAAGAGTGGGAGGTAGTCAAGATGATTATTGGTTGAGGGGAGAGGGGGAGAGGGAGCGGGAACAATGTTGGGCACCAGATTGAAGAAGAAAACCAACTCTTGTAACTTCCAGTAAGAAAGTTGCTACCAATAAGGGGGGGGGGGTAGTCAAGCTGGTTATTAGGTGAGGATGGAGGGGGAGAGTGAGAGGAACAATGTTGGGCACCAGATTGAAAATGAAAACCAACTCTTAGAACCTCCAACAGGTAAGTTGCTACTAAGAGGGGGGGAGGGTAGTCAAGATGATTATTGGGTGTGAGGAGAGAGGGGGAGAGAAGGGGGAACAATGTTGGGACACGAGATTAAAAGAGAAAACCAGCTCTTTGAACTTTAGACAGGTAAGCTGTAACCAAGAGGAAGAGGTTATCAAGATGATTAGTGGGTGGTGGGAAAGAGGGAGGGGAGGGAGAGTAATGTTGGACACAAGAATAAAGGAAAAACCCAATAAATGGGACTTCCTTGGAACTGATAAGTGGCTGCCAAGAGGTCGTCAAGATTCTGTTGGTGCAACAGTTCACTTGTAGTATTTAATGAGTCTGGATCTAATGCTAATTGATATAGATGAGTTATTACTTCATGCCTACTTAAAATGTAATCTTTTCCAGCTTCAAGGAATTGTTTAACCGTTTTGCATTAGAACCTAGCTCAGATGCGCGACTATCCAGGTTCTCACATGTATATTATGTTAAGCACCTAAAACTAAAATTTTAGCTTTGATTTTATTTTTGGTAGTTCTTAAACAGTATTTCTCTCCAAAAAGAATGAAAAGAAATTACTATAGTACTGTACAGGGTTAGAAATGTCTGGCTAGGGTGGGGCCCTCAGAGAATTTGACAGTCTGCAGTGTATTCTATGGATTAAGTCTTGCATGTTACGTGCACTGTTGATTTAAATACATCTATGTGTTATTTTCTACAGAAACGAGAAGGATTGACTTAGATTCAGAGGAAGCAATGAAGAGGAGAAAACAGAGGGCAAAAAAGAGAAAACAACAGATGCAAAAGCAAATCGAAGAAAACAAGGTGAGAACACTTTATGGAAGATTTTTCTTTATTAAAGAATTTACATGTGACATATTGATTCATTGTTTGTGTTTCTTTTCATAGAAACAAACTGTACAGAAATTACTGAATAAGCAAGCTAGAAAGTCTAAGAAAGAAGAAGAAAAGGTATGTGCTTTTTCAAAAAAAACAAACTTTGAACTTTATTTAATATCTTTGCGCAGGGAGTGGTTGCCCATTCTTCTAAGCCAGTGGCTTATGTTTAATCGCTTGACGGCATAAAGTTTGGCATATTTCAAAACATCAATTGGCAGTTTCTAAAATTTGCATCTTTTAAATTTAATCAGGGAAAACACGTGTTGATTTCATTTTTTTCATGAAAATTCATGTCGGCGCGCCCGTAAAACATAAAATATAAAATAATTGGTCTTAGCATTAAATGATGTACTTTGATTTCTATAAGAGATATTTTTATATGACCTCAATTAAGAAATCTTCATCTTCATACAGTGATTGAAACTGAAAAAAACTGTTTATTCACGTGTTAAAAACGTTGAGTTGAAACATTTCTTCTTGCAGGCCCGACGCAAGGCAGCCATACCACACATTCGATACACCAGCAATAGTTCTGGGTTTTCCCTGTCATTTCCTAAGGGATTCGATTTCCCATTAGCTTCTCAGAAGGCTTGTGGGTAAGTAATGTATGCAAGTTAGTACATAAATACAAGTTTTGGGAAAAAAAACACTGAAGCAGATTCATAATTTGGAAAATAGTTATGGGAAAATTCGAGTCATTTCTGAAAACGTAAAGAAAGAAGATGCAGGATAATAAATCATATTTGCAATTGCAATCTGTCAGAGAGATCACTGTTGACCACTTTTTCGCCGTTAATAGAAGACATTGGGCCTGGGTATGTTTTGCATCGGCAGTTCAGCGGGAGACAGATACTGAATAAAAAGAAAATCATTTACTTTTCCTTGCTCTGGGTCCACCTAATATATATTTCTCTCCCTCTTCGTCTTCTGTTTTAGTGGTTTCTTCATATTTGGAGCATATAATGCACCCCTGAGGGTGGGGGGGGGGGGAGCTACCCACGGGAAATTGGCTGAGAGAGCCTTTCCCTGGGTAGGAATTGTGACATTTACAGTACGCGTTGCCCCAAGGTCGGAAATTTGACTAGCAAGACCTGACTCTGATAGAAAAACTGTTACCCTAGAGGTGGGAATTTGACGTTCAGCAGGTGCCTGGAGGTGGGGGATTTGACTCTGGCTTTCACAAAAATTCCCCTGGGTTTGCCCGCCCCCACCCTGAGACTTAACACTGACAGGTGCATAAAGAAACCAAATCGTTTTCAGGAGCTGATACTAAACCAACAACGGGTCATTAGTAGGATGTCTAGAACATGTGCAGTTTTACAGTTGGTTTGGGTTTCAGGAAATCCAAAATGATGGTAAGGCGTGTAGTTTCTAATCTCTATCGTCACGCGCATCTCTTGTAGTGTTCCTAAAGTGAAGGAGACGTGTGCAGCCCGGGGCTGCCAGAACGCCAGAAAATACTGCTGTGCTAGTAACAAGCTGCCCGCTTGTAGTCTGGAGTGTTACCAGAAAGTTCAGATACTACCGCCAATCCCCTGTACAACGACGGTTTAGATCACGAGGACTTGATTACCATCCCCTATGTGGTCAAGGTTTAGATAAAGACAACGTCACTAGAGCTCTGCCTTTAGAAACAAGTTTTAGGTAAGCACGGTTCAAACTGGTCCCTATATAGGGCAAAGGTTGAGGCAAGGACAGTTAAGATGTAGACCGATCTCCAATAGAAATTCTCCCATTACAGAGAAAAGCAGTGACATCGGTATGAAGCTGATACTAAAGCAGATGCTGCCAGAGTGCACATGTGACAAACCTAACACCGACCACTCCTCTCCCCTGGATCCCAAGGGCTAGTCAACACATACTTGGAACCGCGTGTGGTGCACGGCGATTGATACCCCGCCCGAGACCCATGGTAGAGTTTATCATAACACGACAGTGTTTTGATCGCTAATTCAGAACAGTAAATTAATGTTTGTCTGGTTCAACTCGGAGAAGAAATTTAGTTGCCCTATGACCACTCCTGTGGTCTGTGGTGAAGACACGAGCTGAACACTGTATTAGACATTTTTGTAAAAAGAAATGTTTTATATATTCATAAATAGTTGACATGTTCAAACAAAAACGCATACAAACATACCCACATACACACAAAAAGATACAAGAGCGTTATTAAACTGTACATTGAATAACGATTTGCTTTTGTTATTTGTTAATAATTTTATACTTGTATTTACATGTACTTCCGCTGAACTTGTTCCATTTTTTATAGAAAGAATCCAATTCACTCTCATTTGTATATTTTTAACCTCGTTTTTTGCCGCGCAGTGAGTTACTCTTGTCAGAAAGATCTCGTCAAAATTATATTTTTTTGTGACTGCTTATTGCAAATATGTGTACGGCTATTTCAAAATAGACCTGTGAAAACCACAAATCCCAGATCGCAAAGTCTAATAGGACCTCTAATTTCTCCAGTTGCTGAGTGCACCGGGGAAAAAAGCGAACTTCGAGCCCTGTTTGCGCTTCACGCTTTTACAAAGTCCAACTTATGTGTAAACAGTTTCAAAGTGGTTTGATTTCGACGTGTATGCAGTGTTTACAAGGACGAGATAAAAAGCTTAACGTTGAGGGTGCGAGATAATATCCTAGTGGATTAAATAGTTATCAAAAAGACCAAGTCTAACGATAATCCAAATTAAATAGTGCTAAGTTGCACTATTTGACATGTTTACAAAAAAATAAATAATACTATGTACATCTGTACAGGAGAGGTTTATCAAAGCAAAAAAACAGAGGGGATGGATTTGATGATACTGTTTATTACCAGTCGATGAGACGACCAATTGTTCTATGGTGCCTCATGGAGGCGCATTTTCTTTCTCTTTACTTTACTTTCCTCTTTTGCACGTCTCGCCCTTTAACTCTCTC